>APFE030019207.1:14241-56204 GCA_000404065.3 Pinus taeda
TGAGTCATCTAAAACTCATTTTTGAAAAGTGAAAGAGGTTTTTCTTCATAACATGCTTAACTACAAATAACTCTCTCATTTTCTTTAAATGCATTATAAGGTGGGAGAAATTAATGACCCAACTTGCGCTATAAAACTGCTGAAAGTCATTGAGAGAAAAACTATGTTTTCTACTTTTAGTAGTTCACTTCATGATCAGTTTCTGGCCACATGAAAACGTATTTTGGAATTATGAAGTAGGTTTATCTTCATAAAGTCTCCATATATAATAACTTATCTCACGTTTTTCATAAGTGTTACCAGTTGGGAGATACAAGGCTTTCTTTGAAGCCATATTTTCAGAAATCAGAATTTTTCAGTTTTATATATTATGTTCAAAGATAGTTTCTGGGCAGTAGGAGAGGTATTGCAAAAAACAAAGAGAGGTTGTTTTTCAAGACAGTATGGTTTCCAAAAGCCTCCTTCATTTTCTCAAAATAAATTTTGGATAAGGAGATAAAAGCTCTGTCTCAAAACCTATTTTTTAGGGCTGAAGAGGCAAATTAAAGATTTTGAAATTCAACTAACAAAGTCTGAAGGTCAACTACAACAGAGATGAACAAAATAGTGGAAGGGCACGGTTCTATGGAAGTGATAACACATGTCACTTGTCTCAAAAAGTTGAAATTTCCAGCAAAATGGTTTGAAGATCATTAATAAAGGTAAAGTCATAATTGTAGAAAATAGATTTCCTAGTTTTCAGGGCAGTTAGGTCATGGAACAGCAGGGTTCATAACAAGGCTGGGGACATCACCAAATTCGACCTCATGAGGTTGCAAGTGGAAAAGGATTAATTAAATACTAGATAATGTTGTTAGAAGTATATTTAGGAGTTTTAGTCCTACTTGAATTAGGACTTTTCAAAGACAGTCACGTTGTCATTTGGTAATTAATAAGACTGTTTTATGGTTAGAATAGGTGTCTAGGATAGGAATTCAAATTCCTATGATGGTGGATCATAGAATCCAAGGTTGTAAAGCTATATATGAAGAAATAGGCCAAATTAGCATAGGGGTTGGAGACTTTTTGGCCCAGCTGCTGCTTTATGTGAAGGAATACAATCAGTAATACATAGAGGTTTTCTTGAACAAAATTGAGTTTAGATAGGGTTTAATCCTTTCTTGATCTATATGTTATTTTAATTACTTGCAATAGATCTTATTGCTAATACTTAGAATTCATAATCTAATGCTCCGACTTCCTTTAACAATAAGATGACTGTATTTTATCTTTGAACCTCCAGCACTAGATTACATTGCTATTATTCAGAATTCACAACCATGTGCTATGATTTATTTGGTAATGGAATGAATGTGTTGAGCAGTAGATCTCATTGCTATTACTCAGAATTCATAATCTTATGCTCTGACTTCCTTTAGTAATGGAATGACTCTTTCGACCTATGTTATTAAGTGAATTTTTTTTGTTTAACAACCTTATTTGTCTAAGCTTTCATGTCAAGAAACCTTGCCATTGAATTTATTGACTTGTTGACTCCATAGCCCAATGGTAGCAAGCCTTCATCTTTTCAACCTACAAACACACAAAACCAAGATAGAGTTAGCCATCTATATTATCATTAATCACTATCATTAACCCTTGAGAGAGCCCTCTCAGGCTGAGGAGGCTAAGCCTTAGCTAAAATATTGATTTGAAATAGTTACACTGAGATAGTCTGATCAACAACCTATCAGGGTCCTATTTTTGTGATAACATTTTGGTGCGTCTGACAGGAGCCTGAAGATTACTCATTCCCGAAATCAAGAAGATGAACTTCTGAAGGTAGCAAGAGCTCAAGATGTTGTTCAAGGCTGCATCTACCTTGGCGACTCCACACATCAAATAACAAATTGGAAGGTGACTCCATTGCTAGAAGATCAATAGCTTGATGGAGTTTCAAGATGAGTGCCATTGCAAGACTGAATTCCAGGTATGCCCCTATGAATTGGTCTCATATCCCTGGTTTTCCAAATCCTATGTTAAAGGTCAAATGGTTAGATGATCTTCCAATATTCAAAGATGAAAAGAAAGACAATGCTACTCTTCATTTGGTTAGGTTCCATATGCATGTACACAGTCTTAAGGTTCAGTTCCCTGAAGATTGTCTCATGAAGATGTTTATGACCACTTTAGAAGGAAAAGCATGGTATTGGTATAAAGGCTTGGAAAATGGTTCATTATATTCTCTTGCTAATTTCCATGATGTATTCTATGAGATGTATAAAGAGTGTCATCCCTCATTGCTGGATAAATATTTCTGTAAACATTCTGTGAGTTTTATTCAATATTTGGAGGATTGTTATGATGATGATGAATTCATGGATGAAGAAATTTTAGAGGCTCTTCATAACAATACATTTCAACACCAAGAAGAAAGGATAACATCCCATAAAATGCAACATGAAAATCAGTAGGGGTTTACTTACGAAGACCATGTTACATCCTCTGAGACTAATGTAAAGATGCAGCAAAATTGCCAGTCTTTTGATCATAAAGAGTATGAAAATCATTGTACACACCAAGAAGAAATACTAGAAGATAGCTTTTATAACCCTCAGGCAGAGGAAAAGGTTGATTTTTTATGCCATACTTTGCAGCAGCTTACATCAAAGAATGAGCATAATAATGAGGAAAATTACATTGTTTGTGGGAATCATTCAGAAAAGTAGTTGGATAGCATATCAAAGGAATTTTGTGTGGCTGAGAATCAGTTGTCTGAAGATATAGAATGTTATGAGAATCATCAAACTAATCATGTCTTTTTTAACCCTATAGCTGATTACATGGAAAAGATTTACTGTTTAGATTTCCAGTTATATTTTTATCTTGAAGATCAGTTACATCTCATGCTGACTTGGTTATTTCAGTATCATGTTTATTTTTTGCTTCAAGCATAGTCAAGAAATTCAAGTGTCAGATTAGATCAATGGCTGGCTTCATTGGAAGTTTCATGTTCCTTGAGCTACAAATGGAGATTGCAGCTGATAGGGTAGGTAGGAGTATGTGAATAAGCTCAAAGCTAAAACAGAGAGCTTAAGACCAAGTTGAAGGCCTAACAGCTTGAAGAAGATGCTTGTCAAACGAAATAAAAGTATTTCCATTTTACCAAAAAATGGATAGCACTGGAGCTACGAGTTCTTAGTGTGCCACAGGGGTACACTATCCCAAATGGAGTCACTATTATCACCAAAATAAGAGTTTACATTGTTCCTAATCATGGTCTTAGATAAGTGTCAGGTCATCATATGTTTTAATGGATAGGTGATAGGTTAAGAGTCTCAAAGGTCTCATTTTCATATCCAAATAAAGCTTAACAACCCTATTCCATGTCTCATAAGTCTCACATGTTGTTTAGAACACATATCTTTAACCATTTTGAAAATTGTGTTGAAAAAGAGCATACACAGTAGTTTCGTAGCATGCTACGAAATTGCTGAAGGTGAACTTTTAGTTTTTATTTTTATTTTTTTCATTTTTTTATTTTTATTTTTTCTGTTTTTAGAAGTCAAGTTACAAGGGGGTTCTTGAGCAATATGAAACTAATTTTTTGAAAATAAAAGAGTTTTTTCTTCCTAACATACTTAAATACAAAAACCTCTCTCCGTTTCTTTAAATTCATTATGAGGTGGGAAAAATTAATGACCCAAATTGCATTATAAAATTGCTAAAAGTCATTGAGAGAAAAACTTTGTTTTCTGGTTTTAGTAGTTCACTTATGATCAGTTTCTCACAACATGAAAATGTATTTTTGCATTCTGAAGGAGGTTTCTCTTCATAAAATCTCCCGCTACAATAACCTATCTCACATTTTTCATAAGTGTTACCAATTGGGAGATACAAGGTTTTATTTGAAGCCATATTTTCCAAAACCAAAATTTTCCAGTTTTATATATGATGTTCAAAGACAGTTTCTGGGCCGTAGGAGAGGTATTACAAAAAACAAAGAGAGGTTTTTTTTCAAGATAGCATGGTTTCCAAAAGCCTCCTTCAGTTTATAAAAATAGATTTTGGATAAGGAGATAAAAGTTGTGGCTCAACACCTATTTTTTAGGGCTGAAGAGGCAAATTGAAGATTTTGAAATTCAACTAACAAAGCCTGAAGGTCAGCTACAACAGAGATGAAAAAAATAGTGGAAGGGCACGGTTCTATGGAAGTGATAACACATGTCACTTGTCTCCAAAGGTCGAAATTTCCAGCAAAATGGTTTGAAGATCATCAATAAAGGTAAATTCATAATTGCAGAAAACAAATTTCCTGGTTCCCAGAGCAGTTAGGTCATGGAACAACAGGGTTCATAACAAGGCTGGGGACATCACCAAATTTGACCTCATGAGGTTGCAGGTGGAAAAGGATTAATTGAAGACTAGATAGGGTTGTTAGAATTATATTTAGGAGTTTTAGTCCTACTTGAATTAGGACTTTTCAAAGATAGTCAAGCTGTCATTTGGTAATTACTAAGTGTGTTTTATGGTCAGAATAGGTGTCTAGGATAGGAATTCGAATTCATCTAATGGTGGATCATAGAATCCAAGTTTGTAAAGCTATATATGAAGCAAGAGGTTGAATTAGCATAGGGGTTGGAGACTTTTTGGCCGAGATGCTGCTTTATGTGAAGGAATACAATTAGTAATACAGAGAGGTTTTCTTGAACAAAACTAAGATTAGATAGGGTTTAATCCTTTCTTGATCTATATGTTATTTTAATTAATTGCAATAGATATTATTGTTAATACTAAAAATTCATAATCTAATGCTCTGACTTCCTTTAACAATAAGATGACTGTGCTTTATCTTTGAACCTCCAGCACTAGATTACATTGCTATTATTCAGAATTCACAACCATGTGCTCTAATTTCTTTAGTAATGGAATGATTGTGTTGAGCAGTATATCTCATTTCTATTACTTATAATTCATAATCTTATGCTTTGACTTCCTTTAGTAATAAGATGACTGTGTTTTTTCTGAATTTTGTGAGTAAACCACCTTTGAACCATCAGCAGTAGATTTCATTACTATTACTCAGAATTCATAACCCTATGCTCTGAATTCCTTTAGTAATAGAATGACTCTTTTGACCTATTTTATTGAGTTAATTGTCTTTGTTTAAGAGCCTTATTTGTCTCATCTTTCATGTCAAGAAACCTTTCCACTGAATTTATTGACTTGTTGACTCCATAGCCCAATGGTAGCAAGCCTTCATCTTTTCAACATACAAACGCACAAAACCAAGATAGATTTAGCCATCTATATTATCATTAATCAATATCATTAAACCTTGAGAGATCCCTCTCAGGCTAAGTAGGCTAAGCCTTAGCTAAAAGATTGGTTTGAAATAGTTACACTGAGATAGTCTGATTAGTAGCCTATCAAGGTCCTATTTTTGTGATAACTGGTCCAAGGCATTGGTACACAGAGCGTTTTCCTCTCAAATAGCATTGTTCACTTCTTCAAATTGATGACCCCATTCATATTGATAGCCCAATCAATTCCAAGTAGCTTGGGATATGGATTGTTGTCATTGACAATCTCTATCACTTCGAAATCGGCCAACGCGGTCGCACTGTTAGGTAAACTTGACTCGAGAGAGAGTCAAAGTTGACCAGGTTAAACAATGATGGTTTTGGGGCACATGGTATTATGCACCCATGGTATTCTGCCCATGGTATTATATGTAATGGAGTTTATAAAAGGCTGGAAGGACTTCATTCTAAGGCAAGATCTGGAGGTGAGTGGTGAAGGCTCACTTGGTTGGATTGGCTAGGGTTTTGGCCAATGCTAATAAGATCTTATTAGGTTGGGTTTTTCCTTGGATTTGGGGTTTTCTCGGATAAACATTTGTGTTTATGTGTTTATGGTTGTTGTTGGTTATTTTTATATTTATTCCTCTCAGTAATTATTTATGTTATACAGTAAATTTTTTAACAACTGGTATCAGAGCCAAATACTGGCTTCAAAGGGATTCTTTGATGCCAGGGGTTTATAGTGCCTAATGAGATCAATCCTGCCTATTTTTTTTATAGATTTGGGTCTGAAAATAATGGTGGAACAATAGTACGCAGAAGAACCTCGAGGAGAATGTGCAGAAGATAGTGCCATAACTACCAGGGATTGTAGTGCATTTGTGATATTTACCGGTTTGGAACATGCTGAGGAATTATTTGGGATTCATGCGGCTATTTAGAGAAGGTCAGCAAAAGAAAGTTGTTCATGTGGCTTTGAAAATTGTTTGTTTTTTGCTACGTGAGGCCAGAGGTGCTAGAATATATGAGGTTCTCGTCAGGCTCACAGTTGGAGCAATTTGATAGAATTTTTTGAGCAAATCAAATTGAGAGAGGATGGATCAGAATCACAATGGCAATAAACAAATTTTTTTTTTTAATGAAGTCAAAATTATTGCATGAAAATGGCCATACTACTGTAAGACCTGGTAAGGCATGTGTACCCGTTGGTGATCACTGCTAAAGTCTGGGTTAGACCTAGGTGACAGGGGGGATGTCGGGTTAACAATACCCCGGGTAAAAACTTTGAGGGGGGTAAGGTAAAAACTTTGAGGGGGGTAAGGGCTAGAGTGAGCGGGATTGTCTCACTTAGTAGGTTTGGCTGGAGTTAGTCAAGGAAATCCAAGTCAAGTTTAAGGGGGGAATTGTTAGGTAAACTTGACTCGGGATAGAGTCAAAGTTGACCAGGTTAAATAGTGATGGTTTTGGGGCACATGGTATTATACACCCATGGTATTCTGCCCGTGGTATTATATGTAATGGAGCTTGTAAAAGGTTGGAAGGACTTCATTGTAAGGCAAGATCTGGAGGTGAGCGGTGAAGGCTCACTTGGTTGGATTGACCAGGGTTTTGGCCAATGCTAATAAGATCTTATTAGGTTGGGTTTTTCCCCCGATTTGGGGTTTTCTTGGATAAAATTTTTTGTTTTATGTGTTTATGGCTGTTGCTGGTTATTTTTATATTTATTCCTCTCAGTAATTATTTATGTTATGCAGTAAATTTTTTAACACGCACCTTCTATATCTACTGTCTCTCCATGCAATCTCCCCATAGGGATAATCTTCTGTTGATTTTCCATTCTCAATTGAATCGGAGACCACTGCAGTGCATGTCTCCCCATTCTTTCCCATGCCTTCTTAGGAAAAAACTCACATTCGACCCTAGATCCAAAATGAGCTATCCATTTCATACTCTACTGTTTGTACGGTGAGCCTCATCTCACAGCTTGTTCTCATCTTGTGTTTTCCTATCTTTTTGACTACGTAGTGCCCTTCAGGAGAAGTTTCCTTACCTGCACACTTTTTTATCAGTTATTGTAATCCTTTTATAGCCTTGCTGTCATGTAATAACTTCATACAAGTCTCCAAAAAGGTGGTAAGCATAGAGGGGTTAACTTCTTCAGATAAATTATCCTAACTTCCTGAGGTAGAGGCCTCAACAAAGCTTTTCTTTGCTTCCATGAATTTTTTCTTCACGTGCTCCAAATCAAATCCAACCTCCTTCTCTGGAGCCTCACGGACCCACTCACTTTCTTCAGGTTTCTTTCCGTTATCATCACTGATCATCATCCTACTTCGTAACACAATATTCACATTGTGATCCTCTTCACAGGGCTCAAGCCTCATCATCTGCAAATTATTATTAGTCTACTGAGGCTACGCCTTTTTCTCCTGCATCTTAGCTATCAGTATAGGGAATTCTTCTATTGTGTGGTCAAACTGAGTACAATATCAGCATGACGAGCATGCCTGACTCGTACATTCCCATGCGTAGTGTCCTGGCACTCCACAATTATAGAAAATAACTTGTGTCTGACCTCTACCAGGTCCTCCTCCACCTCGGCCTCGTCTGCGCCCCTGATATGCTCCATGTACTCCCCCAACGCCTTGATCTAAAGGCTGAGTTTCTATTTGCATTCAATACATGGACATTATTTCCATCATCAATTCATAGCTATGGTAGTTATGCTCATCATGAGCCACCGATTTATAGAAATTGCAAAATAACTGTTGCGGTGTCTACACAAATTTTTGTAGCAAGTGGTAATTGTATGTTACATGTTTTCCTACTACTTGGCAGATAACGCACCACAACGTGAGCCCTGTTAGTTTCAGTCTTTCCAGCCTTCCTCCAGTGATCAAATATTCTCTTACAAAGTGATTTTGAAGTGTCAAGGTCAAATTTTGTCATTTCAATGAGTCTTCAAGCAAAATTTGGTTACTAGGCATTAGGTCTAGGGTTTGCTCTCACTCTTTTCAAAGTTTCCCAAATGCCAATCTATGTCACTATTCAGTTGAGTCTATCATCATTCATAGGGTTTTTCATTATCCATCTCAGTGTCTAATGAGTCATTTTACACCTTGTTCATGCTTCAGTTGCACCTAGGCAAGGTCATTTCCCTCTCCTAGGGTTTTGAAAGCTAACTTCTCTTGGATGGTCAAATCATTAGTAAAACTTATATCCAGATGTTCATACACCTTCCTCTATCTTTCATATACCTTATCAAACACTTCCCATCACTGAGATCCCCAAAATTCCTCATTTTCGCACAAACCCTAGTTTCTAGCTACAACTTGGCAATTTTCTAGGTTGGGCCTGTGTTTTTCCCTTTTGGACCCCTTCCCCTCACTCAATCTCCGATATTCCACTTTCCCCTGCTTCCTAACATCCCTCCCTACTTCCAAAAGTTTCCCAAAGAATTTAGAAGCCCCTTATCCCCTTCATTTCGCTTCATTTCGGCAAAATTCCTTGTTTCACACATCAGGATAAGTTTCAATCAAATGGTGTTTCAGAACAATAAAAGATTAATTTGGCAAACCTGAGAGAGGTTTTTGTCCACAACATACCAAGGAAGAAAAACCTCCTTCACTTGTTACACAGGTGTCATGGTTTTAGAGAAATGTCAAAATTACAATTGCTAGATCCAAGGAGGTTGGCCAAGGCACTAAAATGACGAAAAAGGCCCGATCCACTCCAAATTTTGGCCAAAGCCTCTTTGACTAAGAATGGTACTTTATTGGGGACTCCCAGCCCAAATTTCAAGAAATTTGGAGAAAATTTTGTCAATTGTGAATTTTTTGTGCCACACACAGGTTTTTGCTCCCACTGCGCGCGACCCTTTAGATTGGGAAGTCCATTTCAAGAAAACTTTGCATTTTTGGATTTTTCGTGCAAAAATACACTTACCCAGAAAATATCAAGAAATTTCACTAAGTTTTGAGCCTCCAGAAGGTCAAAAAACAAGCAAAAAATGACTTTCTGCCACCTTTTTGACACATAGGAAGCAGTCTTGGGAGATTGCAATTTTGGAGGGGTAAATGGACACCCAATTCCGAAATTTAACTTGGGTTGGAAAGTAGACATCCATACCTTTCCAACAAGCCTACTCTTGCCTCATTTGGACACCTAGAAGGGCCTCAAAAGCTGCTCCAAATGTGTGCGACCTCTTGAGAATCAGCGCGCGACCTCTTGGGCAATTTTCACAGAAATTGTGCCTACAGCTCAGCAAAACACAGTTTTGACTAGGTTTGACTTTTTGGAGTGAATTTTGATCCTCCTTGATGTAAATGATGTAATTTTATGATGTTTTGACACTTTTTATCTCTTCCAGAAGATTCATTCATGAGATAGGCAAAAATTAAATGAATGAATTGGTTTCCTAGCTTATAGAGGCAAGTTCTTTTGACTGCCTAGATTTTAGTGATCAGTTTGGAAATGATTGAAACAGCTCCTAGGATAGTGAGCTCGACCCCTAGAGGCAAGGAAAGATGTTAGCTTGCCTATATTATGTACTTTCTTAGTCATTTTCATGGTTGGACTCTTGAGGGAGAAAGCTTCTACTGTATTACTCATTGTATCTCTGCAATTTTTGGCTAAGGAAGACCAGGGTTTTGCAGTCCTTTTTGGGATTCTTGTGGTTACATCTATTGATGGTGTGCTTCTCTTTGTACTTGTAAGTTTTTTATGTGAATCATCTTCTTACTTTTTCTTCTGCAAATTAGGCAAATGAAGTGTTAAGGTAGAATTCATGGTTGCTATGCTCTGCCTTTAAGTTTGCTTAATATCAATGTTTTCAGCTGTTTAAGGAGAATTCAAGGTGCTTGCTTGCTCTCCTTAGCTTCTCACTAGTCATTCTCATTCATCCATATCTATCAAAGGCATCAATATAGTCTCCTACCTTGCCCCAAAGAACCCCCTGCGAAAACTGTGTCCAATCCCCGCACCCAAAATTGCCTTTCCCCAATTTTCCACCAAAACCCTAAAAATCCCTAAATCAAACCTTTTATCAGTTTACTAGCCTAAAATCAGTGTTTCCACATTGGTTATCTTGCCCATTGAAGATCTTTATCGAGATAGACCGGAGAGAGCCCTCTCCTGCCGCGTAGGGCTAGCTACGAGGCTAAGTGGTTTGATGTTGCCTTGAAGTTTACCTTTTTCAGCCTGAGGTGAAATTTCAAGCGATAACAGGCCCTATGCTTGGTCTTGTTGGGGCTTCTTACCTCAGAGGCATTGGCCCTCCTCTTTCCATATAATTCATGAAAACAGGGCAATGATCCTTATCATTCCCTTGGTTTTCACACTTGAGGCACCAAACTTCTTCACGCACCTCTAGTCGAGCCTCTTTCTCCTTTTTCAATCTCTAAAACTCCAGGTAGAGGTTCTGTAACTCCGCATGAATCTGTTGAACTCCCAACGTTGTGTCTTGGGTAGGTGTGTCGTGTAATATCATTGTGATTTCAAGTGCTTTCGCCTGAGTTCCTATCTTTTGTTGTGACAAAGCAATCCTTAAGTGAGGCAAGAGTGCAGCTATAAACCAATCACAGTGTTGATTGTCTGTGAGACTCATATTGGCTTTTCAGATTCCACACTTCAGTCTCTGATCCAGCTCCCAGGGTGTTTCACCGATTCTCATTACGATTTCCTTGAACCCCACTACTGATTGCAATTTGACTTAGGCCTTCTCAATTCCTTATTCAAAGTTGTCTGAGTGTTCGCTAATGAGGCCACGAGATTATCATTGGAGAACTTAATGTACCATGTCAACTCACAATATTATAAAGCAATAACCAACTACGCTTTCTTCTTATGATCATCTGTAATATTTTTTGTTGTCCACACAATGCTCAAAACAACCCAAAACGGGTCTGAAGCCTCATCTCCAAAGCCATTGAAAACTTGCAACTTCATTGTATTCGACTTGTTGAATGGCAGCAGAGGTGGTGACGGTGTGGGAAAAGATGTATGTTCTGGAGGTGAATGTGAAGGTGGTGTGGGAGGATGAGGTATTCATGGAACACCCTGTCTTATCATCTATACAACGCTTCACGATGAGGCTTGTACCACTCCCTCGTCATCACTCAAAGGAGGTCCTATCAATGGGTTGTATTCAAAATCTTATCTTTCCTAATTTCTAAATATTCGTCCAGTTCACGTAGATCCAAACAGTAATGTAGTGGCATAACTCACTTTTCACGCAAGATCATTTTAATTCAAGTATTCAAAGATCACTAATACTTACTTGACGATCCCTTAAAGAAGCATCTCTCTGCTTTGTTGTAGCTAACCGAGGTATCGACTGTGAATTTTGTCACAAATCCTCCTATGATGCGATCAAGCTAGTGATTTACAACGCATGCGATCTTATCTCCAAAAGCTTCCAATCTCTGCACTAGCTTCGGGGTCCACACTATCGAACCATCAAGCCTCCACCTTCCTTGGTCATCTACCAATTTAGTAATCCACTCATATAGTTTGATTGGGAAGGTGCGTAAGAAAATTTCATGTATCTCTTTATACAGATATCTATCGAACCACTGTTCTTTTGTTAGGCGTGGATTTATGTTTTCTTGCGCTCCGAATTCGTGGATCTTTTTATCCAATCACTTCTACATTTCTTTCTTTGTTGGATTCTAGTAATGCAACATCACACATCTCGTTATGCAGATCTCAGTCCTAGCAATAGAACCATTTTTTGTCTTAGTGGGTCCTAACCTAGGTTTGGAGTTAGTGTGCCAAACAAATCCCTACACTACTAGCCCTTTCGACATCAATTCACGGAGCATGGACTAAATTCTCACACAAAGTAGTATGAGGGGATTTTGGAACCAAGTTTCCACAACCAGAGACTGGTGTGATGTCGTCTTATGCCCTAAATCTTACTTTGCGTAGATCAATAAGCCTTTATGGCTTGTCGATATAACTCCCTTTAGTTTGCCTCTAGACCTCTACAAAGGTCTACGACTATATTTTGCAGACCCGAAATAGGTAAGTGAACTACTATCATGCATAAAATAATACTCTTAACCCTGTGATTACTCAGATCGGCTTAGTGTTAGATAACTTTAACATACAACAAGATAATCTTTGTGTAAATAGTTAACATTAATTATGTTCATGTAACAATATAGATCGTGTAAAGTCGTGCATCAATACATTATTATTTTATAAACCCATCATTCATCATAGCATAAAGCAGATTCATATAAAACAGAAGTAAAGAGATTAACACGGGCATTTCTGCAACAATTTCCTTTATTAATATTGAATTCAACTTACAGACCTAAGACTTCTCTGCACACTCAGCTGTAGGGGTCCACGCACTCAGCTATGGACTCTACTCTAGGCCTTTGTGCACTCAGTTGCATAGCCTTTTCTCCTCTAAGACTTCTACAATCTCCCTTCTATTGACCCATTATATTCATCTTCGTCATCATTATTCTTCCTTAGACTCTCTAAGCCACATCTATTTATGGAATCTGATGGTCCATGGACCATGGGTAGATCTTCAAAAACCAACTCAAGTTACATAAAAGAAGGGTAAAACCCTTTCTGACTCTTTAACTGACTATGTGCTTTGTGACCACAACTTGTAGAGACTTTACATCCAAACTTGGGCTTTTGCCCCAAAACATGGTCTTTTGCCCCAAAACATGGGCTTTTGCCCTAAAATTCACCTAGGGGATCCCATCCCAACAGACATCCAACTGCAAACACCTCCAATTCCTAATAAAACATATGCATAAGGACACAAATATTCATGCCAAAATACTAAAATAGTTCAAATGCATGACATATGGAAAGCATGACATCTATAAGATTAAAATGTTAGATAGCTAGTAGCTCAAGGAGATAAATGTTTGTCTTTATGCAAGTTCCAGTTTCGAATCTCATTTTTTATTAACCTTGCAAGATAGCTTGACTAGATTCTAAATGAGAATTTCAGTCAACAGTCAACTGTAGCGCTGAAAAGCCACATACATACTAATACACCAAAAATGATATCTGAAAACTAAAGCATTTACTTCCAATAATAGAGCAAGAAATAGTGCTATGCAACCAATTATAGAAATAAATATTATTATAAATATAAATAAAGTTACCAAAAAAATTGGGAGTTACAGTAGTACAAGTCCTCTACTACCTCTAAACTTTATTTCCTGCCTGCAAAGAATGGATCGACTCTCACCACAATAGTGTAAATGAAAAAAAAAACTCCCTCTTTACAAACAGGTTGTAACACCAGTATTACTCTGCCTCTCTTATTCTTAGATTTGAATCCCCTATTCTAATAATGCTTAATAATGCCTTATTGTTCTATCCTACTCTCTCTCATGCATTCTAATCATGACGTCTCCCTAGTTCCTTCATTTTATCTCAATTCCTACACACTTCTTTTCCCATCCTTTTAGCTTGTTCGTAATTGATAGAAGGACTAATCCTTCCTTCAATAGAGATAGGTCTAGGATTAGATGTGTATTATATTATAATTTACATTTAGTTCTATTTTCTACATTTTAGAAGTCCTTTTCCTAAAGAGGCAAAATTTAGTTGTGCCTTGGTTGAGCCCCTGATTATCTTAAGGATCACCTTATTTCCTAATCAACGAGAGGGTTAATCTAATGTCTCTTCTCTATTGGTAGGTGAGAGTAATATTTTAAGCCAATGGAGATAGAGAGAAGGTAACTTGACCTACTTTAACCAGTTAGAACCACCATTTCAATGGAAAAGGATCTGCTATAAGTTCCTGACTGGGTGATCTCCCTTATAATGTTGTAGGCAGATATTTTCGAGCCATTTAACATTTTTGGCACTAAAAGGAGGGCCTTGAGCTAGTTCACATATTTCATATTTTGTTTTATCAATTTTAAATAATCATGGCTCCTATATGCATTCCTATATTGGGCCATGTTTTTAGATTATCTAAACCTACCAAGGGCATGACCAGGAAGCATATTAAGTCCTTGATTAATTTAAAGTTTGACGGTGAGAGTAAATTTTCTACTTTAGATCATCTTTGTATTTTTGGCGATAGATGTGAATCTTACTAGTGACAATGAGATCTGTAGGATTTTTACTCTGACATTCCAAGGAGGAATCCACAAATGGTTCAAATTACTTCCAGCGAAGTCAATTCATTCTTGGAACCATTTCATGCAGGTATTTGTAAAAGCCCATCAAAATCATAACTATGTCAATTTGTTTTCAAAATTAGATAATTTTTTCATGTGCAAAGATGAATCTTTAGATGATTTTTCCAAATATTCATGCCAAAATTGTTGAAGGCTCAAAAATGTCTACCTCAACATGGGGGAAAACCACCGAGTCGGGAACATAGAGCAACTCTTTTTCTATTTGGAATGGTGGTTCCAATTGGGTTTAACTAGGACAAGTTACCTTTTCTCTTTCTCTATTAGCTTGAGGTATTTCTTTTAATTACCAACATACAAGAGACATCAGATTGATTCTCCTTGCTGATCGGACAAGAGAATGATCCTTACATTGACTTAATGGCCCAGCCAAACCACTCTAAAAACTACCTCTGTATGAGGGGACTTAAATGGATGCAGAAAGTATAACTACATGAAAAATATAATATAATATCCATCTAATCCTAAGCCTATATTTCTTTAAGGAAGGATTATTCCTTCTCTCAATCAAGAGAAAGCTAAAAGGATGGAAAAAAAAAAAACAAAAGTATGTTAAAATTGGAATAAGATAAAGGAAATAGATCAGGGAAATAATTCCAAGATCTAATCCTTGTTCAAGAAAGTGTAAACAAAGAAATTCCTATTAAATAGTTAACAGACATCCAACTGTAAACACCTCCAATTCCTGATGAGACGTATACATAAGGACAAAAATATTCATGCCAACATACTCAAATAGTTCAAACACATGACATGTAGAAAGCAAGACATCTATAAGATTAAACAGTTCGATAGCTAGTGAGTCAAGGAGATAAATGTCTGTCTTTATGGAAGTTCCAGTTTCGAATCACATTTTTGATTAACTCTACAAGATAGCTTGACTATATTCTAAAGGATAATTTAAGTAAACAGTAAACAATAGTGCTAAAAAGCCACATACATACTCATACACCAGAAATTATATCCGAAAACTGAAGCATTTACTTCCAATAATAGAGTAAGTAGTAGTGCTATGCAACCAATTACATAAATACATATTATTATAAAGATAAATCAAGTTACAGGTAAAAATTGAAAATTACAATACTGCAAGTCCTCTGTTGCCTGTAAAATTGATTTCCTGCCTCTGAAGAATGGATCTTCTATAACTACAATAGTGCAAATGAATCACAAACTCCCTCCTTAGAAACAAGTTGTAAGCACAAGTATTACTCAGCCTCTTTTCCTCTCAGATTCAAATCCCCTATTCAAATAATTCCTAATAATGCATTACTATTTGTTGGATTGAGGGGGGTGGGACCCAGGTTCAACGTTAGTTAGACAAACAAATCCCTACACTACTAGCCCTTTCAGCATTAGCCCATGGAGCACGGACCGAAGTCTCACTTGAAGTAGTATGGGGGGATGCTAGAACCAAGTTTATGCTCCCTTGAGATGGATGTGATGTCAATTTATTCCAGCTATACTTGCCTTTGCACAAGTTTCTTAGGCCTCTGCTCCACCCTTCAATACCTTCGCGAAAGGGTACAATTGGCTTTCCGTAGCCATAACCTGCAACTCAGGGACTTTTGCGCTACTAGGGCAACAAGCCGCGATATCTCCCAAACTAGGCTAAGTGTCTTACTTATCTTATTAACATATCTTAGTTAGCTTCGCGTAAATGGATGTTCCTACTTGTGTTCACTTAACCAACACAATTACATATATTCATGCATCATATAAGCATTATAAGTGAAATTCATACCCAACATAACAAGATGCATAAATAGGAAATAAAGGTGCAGAATTTGTAGAATACTTCTCTTCATTGATAATTCCGGACAATTACAAACTCGACCCGCCCTGCGCACTCAGTTGTAGGGGTCCACACACTCAACTGTGGACATCTAGGCCCCTGCGCACTCAGCTGCAGAGTGTCTACCTACACTACAACCCAAGACTTAGATTTCTACTTCAGAGCTATCTCTCATACATCATATCTTCATTCTTGATTGCTTCATTTTTAAACTACTTAGAACTTAGATCTATTTATACAATCCCATGGTCTGCGGACCATGGGTAGATCTTCTACAGTCAACAATACATTTCCAAAATAAGGGTAGACAACCCTATGACTCTTTAATATCTACGGGCTCCACGACCATAAAATGTAGAGTCTTTATACTTGGATTACAAAATTTGACCAAAATATGGGCTTTTAGCCCCAAAACTATCCTTGGGGAATCCCGCGCCCAATAGGCCCCCAACACAAACATGGTGACTCACCCTCGAGTCACTCTGCCGATGTAGAGATCTTAGTGCAAAGACCTCCCAGTTCCGTTTGGATGATCGCAACCTCGACAATGCACTGAGCAGTCGCTTGCTAGACTTGTTCCACTCTTCGCTCAGTGACTGCTGCTGAACTGCTGCCCTGAATCTTTTGTTGAGTTTCCTGTAGTGTTGCAAGCTTTCCTTCAATAGAACTTGTGATTGTATATGCCTCGTCTATCCATGGGTGTAGGCATGCTTTTAAGACCACTTCTTTGTGCTGAGCAGCATCCACTTGTTCCTTAAGCGCCTTTGCCTCCTTCATTCCTACGAGCCTCTATGTAAGGGTGACCGTTTGTGCGGTCCCTTTGACCTCATCATGTCTTTGTTGTAGCTCACGTGCCTCTATCTCCAGGCACTCTACATTCGGGTCTGTTATCACTCAGGTTGTCCCTTGGCTCCTAAAGGGATACGACAGAGGTAACCACAAACCAATCTTTGGATTGCAGGTTCTAACCCACCTGCAATCAGAGAGGGCTCTCTCTTAATAATTTGGCTTTGTTGATGATGATTTTAGGCTAGTTATTGGGTTCAGTGGGTTTTGTTTAGATTTGGATGGTGTTTGATTGGAAGGAAGTTGCATTCAAGCAGAGAGGCAAGGGATAATGTGATAAGTTTCAAACCATTGGGCATGGAGTCATGGAATAAGGCTTGCTGTCGCGTTTTCTTGGCCACAAGAGGATTATAGAGCAGGATAGCTATACATGAAACAATACCGATTTACTGAAAAGATGGGATGAAAGTTAGAGGCGAAAGGAAATTAAGAATCTTTCACCAGTTGACAGAGAAGGGAGGTGAATGAATGGTTATCTAGGAGCAGTTAAGAATTCCTAAATTAACATTCATATGTGAAAGAGAATAGTGTAAACATGATCATTTAAGTATGCATATTCACAGTTGCTCCTGATGAAAACATGCAGAAATCACAGAAATTGAGCATAGGGAGCTGCCAAGCTAATCCTAAACTATTCTTCCTTTCTGTAATTTTAGATGGTGAAACATAGGTAATAAAACAAACATAAGAAACTAGACAGAGTTAAAGAACACTTATTGAACCATGTAGAAGCACAGGAATTCCACAATCACTCTTCAGCCAATTGAACACAATGCACAATCCATTCTCCGAACTCTCAAGCAATCTTTGATTATAGAAATTATCACATATACAGTGCGAGTCTCTGCTCGAGGAAACAAAATAAAAAAACCAGGATCAACCAACCAACCCTTATTACATTTTTCAGGGTGGTATATATAGGTAAAATATCTGAAAGTATTTATTACAACTGACATAAACAGGTTTGTGGGAAAGCTTTCTAAAACCTAATTTATGCTGGAATTAAATGCAAGTAAGTCTCTTTTAGGTTGCGCCAGAGGCAACTGGATCAAACTGAGTTGAGGTGATGTCCTTTGTGACTTGGTGCAATGGTTCTGTAATAACTGTGCATTGAGTTTTTATCCACCGATCTTTATGAGAGTTAATGTGTAGTCACTGATATTTGAAAACTTTAAATGGCTCCACCGTTTTCTTTGACTTTGCTGGAGGGTCTTTAATTTTCACTTGCTTTGGGCCACTGAAATATTTTTTCTGATACACTTTGCCACTACATTGATACTCTTTGACATGGTTTTTGGCTACATATTTGCTCTGATAATCTTTAACCTCTGAACCGGGTCTCACTGTGTCTTCTGATGCGTTCAAAACTGCAAAATCGGGCTTTTCCACCCCTTTTCGATGCAACATTGGCCAAGGAATCAAAAGATTCCCTAAATATTCTCCATTTCGGCCTATTTTCCGTAGCGATGCGCGATTAGTGCTTCGCGCTTTGCGCTAATTGCGCATCAAAAATTGCCTCTGTTTTTCATTTCAGAGCTCTGAAGCTTGATTTTTGCGCTTGCGCGTTTCTCCGTTTTTTTAGCTGTTGACGTCAGCATGATGTCACCGATACGGCGGATGACGTCAGTAGTGGGGTCCTCTGGTATGGATGTGACATCAGCATGGTGACGTCAGCAGGGTGACGTGCCAGTACGGTAGGGTGTGGCAGGACACGATGGCAGGGTGACGTAAGCATGGCGCAGGCAGGAAGGGGTGAGGTGGAGGCAACGTGGCGGGGTGACACGACGCTCCTGTTACGCGAGGGGTGGGCGGTTTTGGTATGCATCAGACCACCTTTGGTATAGAGGTGGTTTTGGTCAGGGGCGGCCTGATGCAATGGGAAGCCGCCAGTTGTCCCGGTGTACGACGGTAAAACCGTCGGACATCGGGTGTTAACGCACCAACACAAAAGGGCGCCCGATATGTAAAAGAGTTGTCGGATCTGGGGAAGGCGATCCGACGGTGGACGGGAGGAGAAGGTGCACAGGGTTTAGTGAAACAGCGCGTGCGTTAATTTCTAATATTTGCGGCCGCGAGTGGGTTTTAAACATTAGGTTAGGGGTTAATGTTTTGGCGATGGGTTATTTATTAATCAAATATTAATAAATGCCTAAAAATGAAATGTTCAAGGGTTTGTGAATGCATTTGAAAGGGGTTTTTTGTGTTTTGGAAGGAGTCCAAACACCTTGGAGGGAAAATTATGCAGAGATGGGGGCTCTTACTAAGGTTCAGGTGACTTAGTAATTCCCAAAGAGATACTTATGGTTATGTTTCAACCAGAGGAAGGGGATATTTACATAAGGGGATTATTTACGTAATTTTTAGTAGGGGGAAGGGGAAATATATAGGGATTTACATAATAATGTCAGGAGTTAATATGAAAATGACAAGAAAGTGCTAAGTTTCAGAGATCTTAGGCTTTGAAAGGGAGATAGAACTTTGTAGAGAAGGTATGGACCCTCCTTGAGTAAAGCAGATCTTTACCAAGGCTAATGATATTGAAAATGATGAAACTAAGAGATATCAAGCAGATCTTGACCTCTTTAGGGGAAGTTAATAAATGAATTAGGGAAGAAGAAGAAGGGGAAGTTAGTTATGCCTGATTTTAGCTATTCCATATGAAACTTCTTGATGATTGTGACTTGAGTAGATATGATACTTGAAAACATAAAATTGATCACAAATCAACATTCTGCAACCTCAAAACTACCTGCCCAGCCTACTTACCTAACATTTTTTCTTCTTTTTGGTTTGGGTGCACTTAGACTTGCAGACCTAGCTTTCAACTTTTTCTTTTGCACCTTTGTCCTATCTACATCTACACTTATTTCTTCCAGGGGCTCAGATTAAGCTGTTGAGCACCCTTGCTTCTCTACCTATCTAAAATCTGCCAAGATTAAGCTGTTTGGACAAACTATTTATTCTCTATATTCTAAAATAGGAAATTGAAACCTAGGGAGACCAAGATTAAGCTGTTTGGACCTCCCTTCAGCTGAAAATTGTACAAAAATGAAATAACTCTTCAAAATTGGGATGTAGCAGTTGAACTTAGACTAGCACACTTTCATGGCCTCCTTCTTTGGTGACTGTTAGCAAATATGGAGCATTGCAACATGCAAAGTATGACATATTTGGCCTGTAAAAATGTCAATCATGAAATATGAGTAACCTACTGCAGCAGGAGGCTAACGGTGGCTCCACTTGGGGATGGCTTCTCCTTGTGAAAAGCCAAGAACAGCAGGTCAGACTGCCTTGATCTTCTGTTGTTGTTGTGCATTGGAAACTTCTTAGTGCTGACTGTTTAGATTAATTCGAAATTTTGGACCACAAACAACACTTTTCCTCAACTGATTTGCTAGTGAACTGTGAAGCACTACATGCTTTCTTCTGCGTGCCTTAGCATCGGACTATTACAAAATAAAACAAAGTGCTGGTATATACAAACATTTATGTACAGAAAATAACACCGCCAGTTCTTTCTTAATCAAAAGGGATCATGGTAGTGTTTTAGCATTCGGCCATTCACAGAGCCTTCTTCAGCTATGCTGCCATCCAGAGATTTGAGAAAATATGTGTTATTGCCTTGCACAGCGCTGATAATGTATGGATCTTTCCACAAAAAATCGAATTTTGCATGTTTGCCCTTGTCCTCTCTTCGTGAATCCCACCTTAGAACTTTGCTGCCAACCTAGAAATCCTCCGCTTTAGCTTTCTTGTCAAACATCTTTTTGAGCTTCTCTTGCAACATTTGAGCTCTGTCATACACTTGCTCTCTAGTTTGCTGAAGATGAATGGTTTGATTAACTCTTCTCTGTATGTCATTTGGTTCAGCCTGAATCTCCTGCAACAGTTTGATAGTAGGAATGCCCAAAGATGAAGGAAATCTGGCCTCCATGCCATATACTAGCTCGTAAGGGCTCATCCCAATGGATTTCTTGGTTGAAAGTCTATTTGCCCACAAAGCATTTGTGAGCTTCCTATGCCAGTTCTTTTTGTTTTCCTCCAACAGTTTCTTTATGATATTGATGAGGCTTTTGTTGGATGATTCAGCCAAACCATTACCTTGAGGGTAGTAAGCTGTGGAGTGGCCCAAGGTAATGTGGAACTTATGGCAAAAGTTGATGATCTTTTTGGATTTGAAGGTAGCAGCGTTGTCAATGATGATTTTCTCAGGGAAGCCAAATCTGGAAAGGATATTTCTCTCAAGGAATTGGATAATGGTGGAGTCATTGGCTTGTCTACATGGGATGGCTTCAATCCACTTAGTGGAATAATCAGTGGCTGTTAAAATCCACTTGTGCTGGCCTGAGGAAGAGGGATGAATTTCTCCAATGAAGTCAAGACCCCATTGTTGAAAAGGTTTTTCGGTTGAAATGGGCTTTAGGGGCAGAGGTAGTAGTCTTCTTTTCCCTTCAAAGATTTGGCATTTGTGACATGAAACAGCAAATTTTCTTGACATCTGCAAATAGAGAGGGCCAATAATAACCAGCCCTTAAAATCTTGTCAGTAGTGGACTTCTAATATAAGTGTCCTCCACAGTCCCCTGCATGGAACTCTTTCAAGATGTTGTTAGTTTCATTCATAGTCAAACAATTAAGCAATATTCCTTCATGATTTTTCCAAAACAAGGCACCATTTATGACACAAAACTTTAATGATTTCATCCTTAAAAATCTTTTCTTGGTCCTAGACAATCCTGGGGGAGCACACAGGTTTAACAATACAAAGAAAATATCAGCATACCATGGGGATTGCAAAAAGGTTTCACTGATCTGTGGAGTCGCCAGCTCCGGTTCATTGTCCAATTGATTTATGTCTAAGGCCTGGAAATTTGTTTCGGACATTAGTTTGGCTAAACCTTGCCCTTTTACCAGCTTGGTAGGTTTTATCTCAATGTCGTATTCAAGAATGCTGGAAATCCAATTGCCCCTTTTTCCTTCTAGTCCCTCTTGAGTCAATATATCTTTTACAATAGAGTTTGGGACATAGGCGATCACATGGGAGTATAAGATGTAAATTCTGAAGTCTTTGATGGCCTTGACCAGGGCATAAGCCTGTTTTTCCATAATCTGATATTTCAGGGGTGCAACTCTTAAAGCTCGGCTGAAGAAAGCAATTGGCTTTTCACTACCTTGATCATCCTTCTGCAAAAGGATAGTGGCTATGGTCTGCTCAGATGTAAAAGAAAAAATGATAAATTCTTTGTCGAATTATGGACTGGTGAGGACAGGCGTTTGAGTCAAGGCAGTCTTGATACTCTCAAAAGCCTGCTTGGTTTCAAGAGACCATTTTACCTTGGCATCCTTTTTTAACATTTTGCTCAGTAGCCTTATTAGCTCGGCTAGGTTTGGGATAAATCTCCTTAGGAAATTGATCTTTCCAAGGAATGCTTGCAACTCTTTTATGTTTCTTGGATATTGGATTTGGAGGATAGCTTGAATTCTTTTAGGATCAATTCTAATCCCATCTTTTGATATGATATGGCCTAGGAGCTTGCCTTCCTCAAGGGAAAACATGGACTTCTTAGGATTCAAGGAAATGCCATATTTCCTACATGTAATGAAAATTTGCCTTAGATGCTTAAGGTGCTCTTGGTCAGATTTGGAGAAAGGGGTTAGGTCATCAAGGTAAACCACAAGGAAATCATGTATCTTCTTGGCAAATGCAATATCCATTGCCCTTTGAAAGGTAGCACCAGCGTTCTTTAGCTCGAAAGGCATTTTAACATACTTGAATGTTCCCCACGGTGTGGTAAAGGCTGTTTTGTCTTGGTCATCTGGGTGAACAAGTATCTGATTAAATCCTGAAAATCCATCTAGCAAAGAAATTCTAGATGACCCCACTACTCTTTGTAGGATATGGTCCATTTTGGGCAAAGAATAGTGGTCTTTTAGAGAGGCCTGGTTTAAATTTCTCAAATCTACACACAGTCTGATCTCTCCTGTTTTTTTTCTTGTGGGGACTAAATTAGATACCCATTCAGAAAATCTGATGGGTGCAATGATACCTGCTTCAAACATTTTCTTTATTTCTTTTTCAATGAGGGGAAGAAGCATGGGGTTGATTATTCTAAGCTTCTGTTTGAATGGTTTTTGATTTTGTTTTAAGGGAATGGTGTGTTGAATTACTGAGGTGTCATAGGACTTCAAGTCCTCATAACTCCAAGCAAATACATCTTGGAATTATTTAAACAAATCCACGTATTTCGGTTTTTGATCAAGAGGAAGATTTTTGGATAATTTAATCACTTTGGGCTTGTCTGCTGTTCCTATGTTATGTTCTTCAATAGCAGCATTTATAGGCTCCATTTTTGGTTTCTTGGGCACATCATTATCATCAAACATGTCTTCTATTGGAGTCAGTCCAGCAGGCAAAAAGTTATCCTTTAGGTCAATGAACTCAGCCTAAGCTTTGACTGTTTCTTCTAAATGCATATGTTTCAGCTCTTGTATGTTTGCATTGTCAAAAATAGTTGGGTTGAGAATTTGTTTAGCTGTTGCAGCTGTTACGGCCTGCTGATTTTCTTCTGTTATCTGTTGGGGACCGTTTATGGCATCCATGTTAATATTTGTATTCGAAAATTCGCCCTCGAGAGTGAGGAAACTGTTAATTTGGGCATCATTTTGAAACACTTGCCAATATTTAACATTGTTCAGGACCGAGGGTCTATGTTTTATCTCAGCAGTGAAATGGTGGTTTGGCTCAAAGGGGAGCTTGCATGTACTAGCAAAAGTTGCTAGGCTGTGAGCATGAATATTATGGTCTCTTGAAATTTTGGCAAGCTTGGATTCATTGAAGGACCTGAGTATTTCTGTGGCAGCAGTCCTATAGGCTCTCATTCTATTGCCATTGGTAACAAAGTTACCTTTCATTTGTTGTATAATTAAATCGGAGTCATCTAGAATGGACACTTTTGTAGCTCCTAGGGCTTTGAGCAATTTAAGGCCTAAGAGGAGAGCCTCATACTCTGCCATGTTGTTAGTACATCTGAAATTTAATCTATAGGCATGGCCTTCTACATGATTATCATGTGTATTGTGAATCCATAACCCTGCCCCTGCTCCTAACTTGTTGACAGAACCATCAAACTCTAGATACCATGTAATTTCTTGTTCGTGGTTTGTATTAAGAGTTTCAGTTATTTGAGGATTGGGAAGACTTACAATTTCTGTTTCGGGAGGTTCTTCTTGTTTGCTGGTTGCCTTGACTGTTGTGACAGTTTCATGGATATTGGCAACTGATTCCTCATTGATGCATGTTTCTTTCTCTAAGGCTAAAGGCTTCTCATCAGTTGGAGGACTGGTGTCATCATTAAATAAAATAAAAGAATCCATATTAGAATGGATTGCGTAAATTGGAAAATTGTGGGGCTTTTCCTCACTACTTACCACATACTTCATCAGTGTTTCCCTGTACAGTCTCTTTGGTTGCCCAAAGACAGATATAGTGGCATAAGAGAGGTCGAGTTGAAAGGATCCTTGTAGTTTTGCTCCCCATGATCTTGATAGGAGCATACCATACTTTGCGGAAATGTCAGCAACTACTACGTCCATTAGGATTGTCTTGTTGGGAAATTGGACTAAAGACACACAAAGGTCTTTGATTAAGCCCAAACATTTGACTTGACTCGAGTCAAAGGAGTATAGATCTTTGTAAGGTCTTGTGACATCAAGGTTTAACTTTTCCATCACAGCTTTTGGCATAAGGTTATGTGAGGCACCTGAGTCAAACATAGATTGTGTAATATTTTGTCATGTATGTGCAAGCTGACATAAAAGGGTGGAACAGGTCCATATGTTGATTTCCATTAACTTCTGGACCAAATAGCAGCTCAGGGGTATCATCTTCACATCATCCCTGACCTGCGGCATTTTAAGTGACCTTTGAATTTGTTGCCTATAGACATCATGCTTGGCAAGTTCAGAGAGCGGGATAGATATTTTAAGTTTGCCAATCTCTATTTCTAAGTTAAATGGTTTCTCCAGCGGAATCCTTGCATTAGCGGTAGCAGTTTTTTTGTTGTCAAGAATGTTTTCTATGTTTTCTTTTTGAATGTCAGCGTTATGATGAATGACAGCTTGTGGTATGTCTGCTTTGGGGAGATTTTTGGGAATGCTGCTTCCCTCTTCTTTCAAGGAAGAAGGAGGCAGAGGCTAGTCAACAGAAGGCTGCAGGTCTGTCATGTCTTCTACAGTCACTTGATGTGGATTTGAGACAGTCGTATCAGCTGGTTCAGTTATGATCACCTTGCTTTTAATTTTGTTGGGCTATTTGTTTTCTTTTTTTCTGCTAGGAGCAGGGATATCTATGGTCCTTGTTCTCAACTTATATTGTTTGTGCACCTCATATACAACAGTATCATAACCTTGTTTAAAATCAAAGGACTCACCAGACTTAGTTTGAAATTGATTCACATCTTGGTAGTCCTGGTCTTCTTGAGTCAGAAAAATTTGTTGCTCATTTTTTGAATCTATCAAGTTCATGTGAGTCTCCTCTGTTGGCTCACTGGATGTGGATGCTTCCACATAGTTTTCTTGGAAAGGAGGCCTAATATCATGGTTGGGACTAGCCCTTCCAGCGTTTGGGTTTTGGGTTTTTCTGAAATTTGGGTTCCTTATGGTATTGGGCTGTTGTCCTTCCCATGATGTTTTCCTGTCAACATTTTCTACTCTATCTCGCAACCTATGGATTCCATTGATAATAGCATCTAGCTTCTGATCAAAGGCTGAGGGTTCTTCCTTGAAGTTAGTCTACTCTCAGTTTTGGCTCTGTTCCTTTTGGCAATTAGATTTGCCTCCACACTAACAGCAACATCTTGCATTTCTGCAAGGCTTTGGGGGGCTCTTTCCCTTAACTAATAGGCCATTTCGGCATCAAAACCATCAAGGAATTTGTACAAGGAAAGGTCAGGTGGAGGTCTTAAGTTATGTGGTATTGCATTATACACATTGTTAAACCTTGCACAATAGTCCAAGACAGTCTCTTGAGGGCCTCTTTTGATGTTGTCATATTCGGATAATATGTGCAGGGGGTCTTTCTTTTTCTCCCATCTATTGATAAATGACTGGTATAAGGCTTTTGGGTCTCCTATGGAATTGGCTGGAAGTGCTCTAAACCAAGTCCTAACATCGCCTGTTAGACTTTGAACAAAGATTTTCATTCTGACGCTATCATCATCAATTTTATAGCTCTCAAAGTAATCCTACATTTTCTTAGTATGCTGGAGGGCTGTGCAGGCACTTGTGCCATCAAAATATGTTATTTTGGTCTGATAATCCTGAGGCATAGCCTCGGGATTTGGAGGCAACTGTAAGGGTGCATATTTGTTAGCCATGTTGACAGGGATAAGGGGAACAACAGGGATAAGAGGAACAACTGGAACAACTGGGATAGTAGGAGTAGTAGTGGTAGTATTTGCAGCGAACAAAGGTGTGGAAGAAGTGCCTGGAGAAGTGGATGAGGAACAAGGAGAGCTTGGGGTTGAACGAAATAGAACTTTGACAGGGGTTGGAACACATCTTGGCTGGACTGTTTTAGGACTGGAAGCAGTAGGGTCTTCTTGTTGCTCTTGCTTTCTAATAATCTTGGGGATTAAATTCGGATTTTTAAAAGAAGCTGGGTGATTTGGGTCTAGATTCGACCTTGTATATTGTGGATTTCTCTTGGGAGCCAGCTTCTAGCTTATTTTTTAGGAATTTTTCTAAGAACACAGGTCAACCGAGACTTTTAAAGGTCAGTTTATTCCTCTGTGTAACAGCATACTGGTTTTGTGAGATTATCTGAGGGAGTCCCCAGCGGAGTCGCCATTATGTTATCACTCAGGTTGTCCCTTGGCTCCTAAAGGGATACGGCCGAGGTAACCACAAAACAATCTTTGGATTGCAGGTTCTAGCCCACCTGCAATCAGAGAGGGCTCTCTCTTAATAATTTGGCTTTGTTGATGATGATTTTAGGCTAGTTATTGGGTTCAGTGGGTTTTTTTTAGATTTGGATGGTGTTTGATTGGAAGGAAGTTGCATTCAAGCAGAGAGGCAAGGGATAATGTGATAATTTTCAAACCATTGGGCATGGAGTCATGGATTAAGGCTTGCTGTTGCGTTTTCTTGGCCACAAGAGGATTATAGAGCAGGATAGCTATACATGAAACAATACCGATTTGCTGAAAAGATGGGATGAAAGTCAGAGGCGAAAGGCAATTAAGAATCTTTCACTAGTTGACAGAGAAGGGAGGTGAATGAATGGTTATCTAGAAGCAGTTAAGAATTCCTAAATTAACATTCATATGTGAAAGAGAACAGTGTAAACATGATCATTTAAGTATGCATTTTCATAGCTGTTCCTGATGAAAACATGCAGAAATCACAGAAATTGAGCATAGGGAGCTGCCAAGCTAATCCTAAACTATTCTTCCTTTCTATAATTTTAGATGGTGAAACATAGGTAATAAAACAAACATAAGAAACTAGACAGAGATAAAGAACACTTATTGAACCATGTCGAAGCACAGGAATTCCACAATCACTCTTCAGCCAATTGAACACAGTGCACAGTCCATTCTTCGAACTCTCAAGCAATCTTTGATTATAGAAATTATCACATATACAGTGCGAGTCTCTGCTCGAGGAAACAAAATAAAAAAACCAGGATCAACCAACCAATCCTTATTACCTTCTATAGGGTGGTATATATAGGTAAAATATCTGAAAGTATTTATTACAATTGACCTAAACAGATCTGTGGGAAAGCTTTCTAAAACCTAATTAATGCTGGAATTAAATGCAAGTAAGTCTCTTTTAGGCTGCGCAAGAGGCAGCTGGATCAAACTGAGTTGATGTGGTGTCCTCTGTGACTTGGTGCAGTGGTTCTATAATAACTGTGCATTGAGTTTTGATCCACCAATCTTTATGAGAGTTAATGTGCAGTCACTGCGATTTGAAAACTTTAAATGGCTCCACCGTTTTCTTTGACTTTGCTGGAGGGTCTTTAATTTTCACCTGCTTTGGGCCGCTGAAAGATTTTTTCTGATACACTTTGCCGCTACATTGATACTCTTTGACATGGTTTTTGGCTGCATATTTTCTCTAATATTTTTTAACCTCTGAACCGGGTCTCACTGTGTGTTCTGATGCGTTCAAAACTGCAAAATCGGTCTTTTTCGCCCCTTTTCGGTGCAAAATTGGCCGAGGAATCAAAATATTCCCTAAAGATTCTCCATTTCAGCCTATTTTCCGTAGCGATGCGCATTGAAAACTACCTTTGTTTTTCATTCCGGAGCTCCGAAGCTTGATTTTTGTGCTTGCGCGTTTTTCCATTTTTTTAGCTGCTGACGTTAGCATGACATCAGCGATACGACAGATGACGTCAGCAGTGGGGTCCTCTAGTATGGATGTGATGTCAGCATGTTGATGTCAGCAGGGTGACGTGGCAGTACGGCAGGGTGATGACGTGGCGGGACACAGTGGCAGGGTGACGTAAGCATGGCGCAGGCAGGAAGGGGTGAGGTGGAGGCAACGTGGCAGGGTGACGCGGCGCTCCTGTTACGCGAGGGGAGGGTGGTTTTGGTATGCATCGGACCACCTTTGGTATGGAGGTGGTTTTGGTCAGGGGAAGCCCGATGCAATGGGAAGCCGCCAGCTGTCCCGGTGTACGATGGTAAAACCATCGGACATCGGGTGCTAACGCACCAACACAAAAGGGCGCTCGATATGTAAAAGAGTCATCGGATCTGGAGAAGGCGATCCGACGATGGACGGGAGGAGAAGGTGTGTGGGGTTTACTGAAACAGCGCACGTGTTAATTTCTAATATTTGTGGCCGCGGGTGGGTTTTAAACATTAGGTTAGGGGTTAATGTTTTGGCGCTGGGTTATTTATTAATCAAATATTAATAAATCCCAAAAAATGAAATGCACGGGGGTTTGTGAATGCATTTGAAAGGGGTTTTTTGTGTTTTGGAAGGAGTCCAAACACCTTGGAGGGAAAATTATGCAGAGATGGGGGCTCTTACTAAGGTCCAGGTGACTTAGTAATTCCCAAAGAGATGCTTATGGTTATGTTTCAACCAGAGGAAGGGGATATTTACATAGGGGGATTATTTACATAGTTTTTAGTAGGGGGAAGGGGAAATATATAGGGATTTACATAATAATGTCAGGAGTTAATATGAAAATGACAAGAAAGCGCTAAGTTTCAAAGATCTTAGGCTTTGAAAGGGAGATAGAACTTTGTAGAGAAGGTATGGACCCTCCTTGAGTAAAGCAGATCTTTACCAAGGCTAATGATATGGAAAATGATGAAAGTAAGAGATATCAAGCAGATCTTGACCTCTTTAGGGGAAGTTAGTAAATGAATTAGGGAAGAAGAAGAAGGGGAAGTTAGTTATGCCTGATTTGAGCTCTTCCATAATAAACTTCTTGATGATTGTGACCTGAGTAGATATGATACTTGAAAACATAAAATTGATCACAAATCAACATTCTGCAACCTCAAAACTACCTGCCCAGCCTACTTACCTAACATTTTTTCTTCTTTTTGGTTTGGGTGTAGTTAGACTTGTAGACCCAACTTTCAACTTTTTCTTTTGCACCTTTGTCCTGTCTACATCTACAGTTATTTCTTCTAGGAGCTCAGATTAAGCTGTTGAGCACCCTTGCTTCTCTACCTATCTAAAATCTGCCAAGATTAAGCTGTTTGGACCGACTATTTATTCTCTATATTCTAAAACAGGAAATTGAAACCTAGGGAGACCAAGATTAAGCTGTTTGGACCTCCCTTCAGCTGAAAATTGTACAAAAATGAAATAACTCTTCAAAATTGGGATGCAGCAGTTGAACTTAGACTAGCACACTTTCATGGCCTCCTTCTTTGGTGACTATTAGCAAATATGGAGCATTGTAGCATGCAAAGTATGACATATTTGGCCTGTAAAAATGTCAATCATGAAATATGAGTAACCTGCTGCAGCAGGAGGCTAACAGGGTCCTCCTGTTGGGTGGTCAGGACCTCGAATGATTGTTTAAAAAGTTGCATGTAGTCTGCTACTGCACTGTCGACTGCCACTATTGCTATTGTAAAAGTGGTGGTATGATGTTCCTTGACTTCTAGTGGAGTTGAAGGATGAACCCTCAACTGCAATTCTGTGATCTGTAGGTTCAACTCCAGTTGAATCCTGGCCATCTTTGTTCGAGCATCATGCACCCTTGTGGCCAACTTGCGGACGTGTGCCTCAACGAGTTATTCTACCTGAATGTCTAACTCTGGGACCATTAGGCAGGCTTTCACCACTACCTGCATGATCTTCTTATTTTGTTCCATTGCCTCGTTGTGTTGTAGTCCCAACTTATCGATGTTGATGCACTACTCGCTAATTACCTGCAGAGTGTGACTCTCCCAGACCCTAATTTTCGTAGTGACTCCATCCTGTAAGAGGTGGACCATCTCTCGAGGGAGTCCAGCCATATTCAATCCCACCCCTTTCAGACTACTAAAGATGGGCCTATTGGCCTCATTTTCTGTAGTAAGTGCCCCATCTGGTAGTAGTATCGCATTGGTAACCCTTGCGTGCAACATCTTCTCGGTAGCGGAAGTGTCAATTGTGAAGCTAGTGGACACCGTGCCAGCCTATGGAGTGCGAAACTGTAACTCCTACAACTTTTTCCGAAGAGCCCCCAATACCAAATGTTGCTGTTGTTCAAACTGTTGGAGGGCCTTTGCGGTGACATCCCTCACCATTTCTCTGATATCATGCAAACCCCCCTCAGCGAGGGTGATTGGGTCAAAGGATGTCTTTGAAGCCTTGGTTTTCTTCTGCGACACTACCTTCTCTTGTGGGCGCTGATGCTTGAGTTGGGTGTACATCGTCTGTGGGTCCACGCCACCTTTTTCTGTCGGCTCCTCTGTTTTTCCCTCAGCCCCGGGTGAAGGTGGCTTTTGTCCTTCGCACTCTTCTCCTCCTATCTTCTGCTGTTCCACCAATTTTGCAGCGTCACATGCTGCCTGGGCCTTAGCCTCAACTTCCTCCTTTCTGCGCTTCTTAGCCAACTCCACCATTCGGAGCTTTGTTTCTTCCTTCTTATGCTACGTAATGGACTTGTCTGTTTCCACTGCAGAGCCTGCTAGAGCATGCCACTCTGACGGGCAAGGCTTGAGAATTGAAAAAATAACATCATCAGTCACTAGATATGGTAAGTTATGTCATGTCTTCATGGGGTCCTTTTGCACCCTAATAAAGACATGGTGGAAATCCACCTTGAACTTTACAAAGCTCTGTAAACTAGCATATACTATGGGTGACAACCGTGGCTTGCGATTGATCCCCATCCAGATTCTCATTTCCATCAAGATCCAAAATATCTTGCTTTTTTTTATGCATTGCACGTCCTTGATCGCCCAAAGCAAAGCGTACTTCATTGCCTTTGGAAGGTCTGACGCAACTAAAGGGAATTGGATGTCTTCGGGCAGCTCCCATGCCACCGGCACAATCAAGAGTAAGAGCCACACGTAGTGGAATTTCTTTCCCTGCTCCTGTGCCTCGCGACAGTTCGCAAGGAACTCGCTGCATAGATAATTTGCCCTGTTGAACTGGACACCTTCAGCACATTGGGCTATTAGTCCAATCACAGACGTGGGAACCTCATCCGCGCGGCACTTCTGCATCACCTTCCCTGCTAAAATATGTGTTGCTACCTTCACTTTAGGTTGTTAATGATGGAGACAGCATATCACCGCTTCTTCTTCTCCAACTTGAATTTCTTCTTCATAGCTTTCGCGAGGGCCAACTCACCACCTCTTCCTTCTGATATATTGGTTGGATCCTCTCATGAGTAAGGAAGCTGTGTGATCCAATGGATCAAGTGGTCTCTAATGGGAATGGGCTCCTCTAGCCAGAAACACCCATCATGCACCAAGCAGAGTAGCTTCTTGATGATGAAGATGGTCACCTGGGCATGGTGGTAATGCAACACATAGAGTAGGTTGAGGAACCTGACTTTCTCTACACCCTTGAGCCATGTCTGTGGCTCCAATTCAATTGTTCCAATAGTCATGTCAATCCATTGGTGCATTAGCTTCTCAGTTGCTAAATGTGGGAATTTTTCATGATCTGTGAGGTCCCAATCTTCAAACTTTAGTACAGGAACCTACCCTAAGTGCGGCCCCTCAAAAACATTGTCATCCGAGAGCAACGAAGTTTGCAGGGAGCTCTTTCTTTCGTCAATGTCCTTGGGCACCTTGGCTTTGCCCTTGCATGGTGGAACATATTCTGGTAACATGGTAATAGGGTCCGCACCTTGGGTTTCAACTTCCATTTCGACATCCTCCTCATCCGCCAGGATTTCTTCAGATTCTTCCTCATCTACTTCCAGATTAATGGCCTTCCCCTTTTCCTGCAAGGTGAGCTTGGTCCTTTGTGGGTTTCTTGGTGAGACGTGGACTAGTATCATAGTCTACTTATCCTTCTTTTGTCTCAGTGTTCTGGGTTATTTAGGGACTTAGACTATCACTCCGACACTCTCTGGGGCTTCTACTACCATAATTTCCTACATAGTTTCCTCGGGTGTTGACATCATTCTATTCAAGAGGTCCTGCATTTCTTTAAGCAATCTCTCAATCATTGAACTTGCTCTCAAAGCCTCAAAATTTGCAAGGTCCATACACACCTGATAACGCAACAACTGAATTTTCAAAATGCCAAGTGCTTTTCGCTGGATAGCCACTTGTATTTTATAGGGCCTTTTGAATTCAAATCTGACCATTCCGCCCACGTTCAGCGCATTAATGCTAGAATGGCGGTAGATTTTCAAGAATCTAACCCATAAATATCGCCTTAAATGCCTGTCGCTCGCTCCATTTGGCCATAATCCAACCATTAAATCATGAACAGTGGCTTTAACGGTCACTTTCAGGTTGACCTACGCGTTATTTCCATGAGTAGCACAACTTCCTTTGCACTGTCGCGGAGCCTGTGACACTTCGCTGCTTCGTGCAGTCCTGAAATTGTGCAGATCCCCAACTTGGGCATTATATTTTATAGTCCCACGCCTCCTTTTATCTTCCTGTAGTGTTAAGATTGTGCTTCTGTCACCTAGTTAGATGGCTAGGCCACCTATGTATGGCTTCAATCGACTGCCATTCACCTTTCCTCAGAAGGGATCTCCATTCAACTGAGTCAATTGGACTACGCCGCCGTCGATAATCTCCTTAATAACATAGGGCCCTAACCAGTGCATTCTAAATTTCCTGAGGAATTTATCAAACTTATTGTCATACAACAAAACCAGATCATTTACCTTAAATGTGCGCAACTTGATGTGTCGATCATGCCATGCTTTTTCACGTTGCTTTTGGGCCTACTGGTGAAATCCAACCAAAATTCTCTCTTCTTCAAGCTCATCCAACTACACGAGCCTGTCTTCTAGGGCTTCGTGATCCATCATACATATGAGTGCTACTACGCGTAGACTAGGCATGATGTATTCCATAGGCATTACAACTTCCACACCATAGACAAGCCTAAAAGGGGTTTGTCCCGTCAACTTTTTGCATGTTGTTCAATAAGCCCATAATACTAAAGGTATGAGTAGATCCCAATCACTTCGTTGAGCATTGCAAACCTTGGTCGGTGTGTTTTCAAGCACTTCATTGAATGCCTCCACTGTCTCGTTGGCCTGTCAGTGATAAGGTGTGCTCTTCTGGTGGTACACCTGAAATTCCTCCGTTAGTGCGCTGATTGTCTCATGCAGGAAGTGCGTACCATGGTCACTCATCAATATCCTTGGACATCCAAATCTCATGAGTACATGCTCAAATAGGAACTTCACAGCCGTCACGCTGGTGCAATCCTTCATTGGTTGTGCTTCTGCTCAATGAGTCAAGTCCTCTATCGTAGTGATAATGTACCTCACTCTCGTCTTCCCTTGAGGCTGAATGGGTCCTACAAAATCTATTTCCCACTTCTCGAAAGGTTACAACGTCATTTTTGGATTCAAAGGCATTTAATCCCTCTGCGATGGCTTGCCTGTTCTTTGACATACATCACATGCCTTGCAATATGCTTTTGAATCTTGATGAAGGGTTTGCCAGCACAACCCTACACATAGAATCTTTTGCGCGGTTTCTCTCCCTACATAGTGTCCTCCTGTAATGCCCCCATGAACATCTGCGAGGATGCTGCTTCGTTCAAAATTAGGTACATACCGTCGCAATATCTCATCAGTCCCCATCTTGTATACATGCCCAGCAATGATAGAGAAGCCTGCCACGTGCACCACCAATTCCTTCTTTTGCTAGATAAAGTATCCTTTCAGTGCAATTCCTATTGTTAGGAAGTGTATTATATCCTTAAAATTTCCATCCACGATGCACACAACCAAGAGTTGCATGTCAAGTAATCCTTCTTCAAAATTAGTGGGTTCCTCCGCTATCTCGATGTGCGACAGATGGTCTAGTTCCGCGTTCAATCATCTAGGATTCACAAAAACTTCAAAATCGTACTCTTGGAGCAATAACAGCCATCTATAGATTCGCCCCCCCAACAAGGGCTTATTGACTAGGTACTTCAGTGCGGAGGGTAGGTGCACCCACTGAGGTTGGGGCCTTTCTCCATAAGCCTGCGTCCATTTGGCCAGATGCACGCATGGATCATTCTTCCCATCGTACTTATCTATCAGTTGCATCTTAGGCTTCCCAAATCATGCCAATCATTAAATCTTCCTTGGTGCGTACCCCACAATCTTATGAGCATAGCGCGTAGTGCCCAGTCTAATGCCTAGAAGCGTTTATTTTATGGCACCTCTCTTTCAAATGCATCCAAAAAGATATCTACCTCATTTAGACCATCATAAATAGGCAGAGTTCTTACCTTTGACGACACCCAGCACAACGACTGAGTCATCATCTTACAATTCAGTGTAGTTACTTCATGTAACTGATTCTGCCAGTGTTCTATTTCTTCATCGAAATTTGAAGTGTAAGAACTCTTGCGATCCCATGTAATCCATCCATCTACGGTGGTATTCACCTAGTCTTGGTCTCACGCTGTTATCTTATAGATGCAGTCCATATCATCATCACTCTCATAATCGTGGACTGGTTCCGTATAGCGCGATCCTTCAGCAGGATCCATGGGTATTATTACGCACAATGATTTCATCTCAAATATCATCTTTTGCTTCTTTAGATTGATTACCGCATTCATATTAGTAGCCCAGTCAATTCCTAGGAGTGCAGGGTAGGGATTGTTGTCATCCACATTCTCTATTACTTCAAAATATTCCAGCATGCTCGCTCCCTTAATATCGATGGTCACCCTCTGAAGCCGCCCCATGGGGATGATTTTCTGTTGATTCGCCATCCTTAGTTGAATCGGGGACCATTGCAATGCAGGTCTCCCCATTCACTCTCATGTCTATTTTGATAGAACAATCACATTTGATCCGAAATCCAGAATGCCTTGATCCCTTTTGTATTCTCTGATCTGCGTGGTGAGTCTCGTTTCACACCCCGTCCTTGTCTTATGCTTTCCGATCTTTCAGACTACATGTGGTTCACCTGGAGCAATCATAGCACATCTATTGATGAGTTCCTGTAACCCTTTCACAGCCTTACTATCACGCAGTAACTTCATACAAGTTTCTAGGAAAGGTTTGAGCATAGAGGGGTCCATCTCCGACTCAGGCTTATCCTTACTTCTTGAAGTGGAGGCCTCAGCAAAGCTCAGAAATGATCATCTGTAGGCTTAGACATCATCATCTGAAATCTGTGAGTTGGGGGAGGTGGTAGCACCCCTTTGTCATGTATCCTAACTATTAGTGTAGGACAATCTTCTGTTTCATGATCAAACAACGTGCAATACTTGCACGATGGATGCGTTGGATTAGTGCAATCGTAGGCATAGTGTCCTGGCCCTTCGTAATTGTAGCAAATCAGCTGTCCTCGACCTCTACCATGTCGTCCTCCAACTCGTCCTCATCTGCGCCCTTGAAATCCTATCCGCGCCATCCCTGCATTCTGGTCAAGGGGTTGCACTTCGACGTGAACCCTATATGCAGGAGTTCTATCCATCATCAATTCATAGCTCTTGCAAGTACGTTCATGATGTCCTATCAACCTACAAACGTTGCAGAACAACTATTGCAGTGCTTGTACATACATATGTAGCAAGTGGAAGTTATCTGTGGCATGTTTTCCTCCTACCTGATAGATAGCGCACCATAAAGCAGGCACCGCGCTAGGTCCTGCTTGAGCTTCTGGGCTGAAAGGTATTGGTCCTCCTCTTGCAAGGTAATTTGCAAAGACTGGGCAATGGTCTTTGTCATGACCCTGACTCTTGCATTTCAAGCACCATACCTCCACTAGTACAAAATGACTAATTAATTACTAGAAAACAACTAAAATTTGCATATAAATGACCAATTTTCAGTCAGTGACCAATAGTAGATAATTTATAGTATCTTATAACGTGACCAATGTTTAGTCATTTTTAGCGTAGTCATTAATTGGTTTCCTCATGTTTACCATCTAGTAGTATATTTAGTCATAAATTTGGTCATTACTTTTTCATTGCTTTAGTCAATAATTGTTGCAATTAATGACCAAATATATAACAATTTATATTACTAGATGAATCCTCGAGAAAAACAATTAATGACCAAAGAAATATGACCAAAACCTTGGTCATGTTATACAATACTATAAATTAGCTACTAATAGTCATAGATATGAAAAATTTAGTCATCATTTAAATCCAATTAATGACCAAAGAAATATGATGAAATTTTAGTCGTGTTATAAAATGCTATAAATTAGCTACCAATAGTCGTATATATGCAGAATTTAGTCATCATTTAATAAAAAAATTTATCATTTGTAGTAGTCATTTATCTTTTTTTTGTATTTTCATATTCATTATATAAACGACCAATTTAGTAGTTTCTATTCATTTCATTTAATTTCATTCATAATCATTATAAACGACTAATTTAGTCATATATTCATTTATTTGTGTTCATCATTAATTAATATAAACTACTAATTTAGTAGTTTTAGATTGATTTTATGTGTTTATTATTAATCACCATAAATTAATTAGTATGATTTTGAGACTAAATTTTAAGAAAATGTCATACAATGTGCATATTTATCTAATATGATAATGCAAAGTTACATATGTTAATTACAAGGTTAAATAATATCAAGTGCAAATAAAAATGATTTCAACCATATAAATTCTATTATATAAAATATCAAGTATTACAATATGAATTTCCAACTTAATATGGGTTGGACTACAATTTACACATGAAATATTGTTTAATCATTTCAAAACATTATCACTGTGTTTCCAAACCATTGCAAATGAATTCACCAACTCTTAAGGCTTAACCATCAGTCAATATGAGTGTGTCTTATGAAAGATATTAGCTCTAAGGGTATCACTAGACAGATTCTCTTCTCTCTCTCATTTTTTATTTGACGCTCCAGTTTTATTGTTCTCCTATTTCTTCAATTGTTTCTTCTTACTATCAATATTGAGTTCCTCTCCTGAAAATGAAAGAAGAAACAATGCAGAGTATAATACATGAAAGACTATGAATACTTGAATATAAAATAAAGTAGACTATAAAATATTTATATGACATATACCTCAACATTCGATAGTGGCCACTATATGGCTATATGATCTATATAAACAAAGCCAATAAAATGTCACCATAGAAAATGTAATTGGAGGGGGATTCATCATGCATGCTAGGATGTTTTGTGTGTGCACACATCATATTGCTCAATTCTAATTGTATCAAAAACAAAGAGTATGCGAAATGACATGTAGTGACATGTGGGTGTCTATTTGACTCAATGATATGCTTGATTTTTTAACCCATTGCAATCCTACCACAATGAAATTGAGAGAGACAAGGACACATGAAGGACTATCAATAAATAAAATTAGAGACTTTAGAATGCAACTCAATTGTACCTGAACGTAATGATAAGTATTTGTAGCCTCCTAGTCACTGATGAGCATCAAATCACACTGTGAAAAATTCCTTGCATTATGATAATTTGGTTGCACCTGCACTAATCCTCTGTAGTAGTCCCTTAACTTGCCTACTGATATAATTTTAGAAACAATCCTACTCATGCAATTCTTCCCTATATGGATCATCTTTGTCCTCCCATATTAATAGTTATTTTCAAGGCAACAAAATAGAACTCTCCAATTGCATCATCACCTTTCAAAGAAATACCTGAGTATTTCTAGGTGATTATTGAATGGGTCTCTACTCAAGTCCATCAAATCCTTGATTTGTCTCCATAAAAAACCTCTTTTTGTAATAAAATTATAAATCCCACATCTACATTCCTCGTCCCCGACATACCAATTCTTTACAGTGGAATACTTTATCATTGCTCCCTCGGTGCAATAGAGATCCATTACTATGGCATGGAGATGATTGGTGTCATAAAATGGTATAGTTCATCCTTGAATATATGTCACAGAACTCCTCTCATCTACAATAATAAGAGTCCTCTCAAAATTCCTAGTCTCCATCTCATTCATCCTGAAATAAGTGGATATTTCCATGGGTGACAAAGTGTGCTTTGAGATTTAATAGAAGGAGCTATCACTAAGAAAATAAAAATACAATGCAACTTAAAATTTATCAGCAGGAGAAACAACCTTGGAAAGCTACTTCCTAAATAGATAAAGATACTCTTGAATTACCTCTTATAATGAACAAAAGATAACCTCAACTACCTATAGAGTCTAACTATGCATGGTAGCAATGAAAACACTGTTGAAAACAACATCTACAACAATGTTGGTCAATCTCTTCTTCTAGTCAAGGGCATGCCCATCTTTTGAAAAGTATCAAGCAGGTCGGGGTCCACCTCATCCAGGCTCCTCTTCTTCTTATACTCTTTTTGTTTAGGTTCAGAATAATACCAAAGGTCTTCAAAATTCATGGGTGGATAAAAGTTATCAGACCATTGAGTTCTTCCATTTTTAATCATTGTCTGTAAAAATTTAATCTAAATTGCAAAAGTCATTTAGGTTCCTTCTTTTTAGCTAAAATTAACCTATGCTTTGGAGAGTTATAAGGTTTAATGGATCTAAGTATATTCTACTTAAAATATAGTAACATGGTTTAAAACTGTAGGCATTGAGATTAGAATCTAAGGATGAAACATAAAATATTTTATGTTCATGATTATAAGAAATTTTAATTTCATGTAACAAAGTTTGAGGAAGGTCTAGCATTTGTATCCTACCAGAAAATTTTCCTGCATCACTTGAGCCCTTTTAATTTGGGCATGGTAGAGTCCATTACATAAACAAACAACCACTAGAAAAAGGTGAAAAGAAAAAATAAAATTTCATGCATTCTGACCCTAGAAACCTTAGGGAGGAGTGAACTGATCCATACAATAAGGACATGCAAAATGCTTACTTTCCATTGTCTTTTGATGAACTATTGGCTGCAATCAAGATCTACATTATCATAATCATTAAACCCTTTTCTATGATAAGGACATGCAAAATGTTTACTTTTGCATTGTCTATCATAATCATTAAACCCTTTGTACAATAAGGACATGCAAAATTCTTACTTGTGCATTGTCTTTTGATGAATTGTTGGCCACAACCAAGATCTGCATTATCATAACCATTAAATTCTCAACTCTAGATAAAATTTATGATTTGATCATATAAACCCTCAAAATTATTTACCCATAAGAACAAAAATCCTCTTTAGTAAAAAGGAAGGACAAAGTCCAAATTCATACCCATGTACAAATTACCAAAATATCATAATCATTAAACCCTCAAGATAAAATTTATGCTTTGATCATATAAACCCTCGAAATTATTTACCCATAAGAACAAAAATCCTCTTTAGTAGAAAGGAAGAACATAATCCAAATTCATACCCATAAGAACAAAAATCCTCTTTAGTAAAAAGGAAGAACATAATCCAAATTCATACCCATATAGAAATTACCAAAATATCGAGGCCAATGACCTTGCCCTTATCATAATCATTAAACCCTTAGATAAAATTTATGCTTTGATCACATAAACCCTCAAATTATTTACCCATACAAACAAAAATACTCTTTAGTAAAAAGAAAGAACAGAGTCAAAATTCATACCCATGTACAAATTACCAAAATGTTCATGCCTAGTGCCCTTCCTCCATCTAATCCTTGATGTTCTCCTAAGATGTTTTCCATACAAACTCCATCTGGGGTTCGAATGCCATGAAATCCATAGATCACGTTCATGGTCTTCCTTCTTCTGGAATTTCCATGCAGATATAGACAAGGCAGAGAAAAATACATTGCTACAATGTGATGTTGTAATCTGTAAATATTTTATTTGGGTAATCTGGAAATGAAAAACAAAGAAATATTTATAATAGAAAAAATAAAAGAAATATTTATAATATAAAATAAAATATATAAATTGCAATTGGGTTAAATGATTTATTTTTAATAAGAATTTGTTATTTTTCATAAGATGCTAACTTAAAAAAGAAAAAGAAGAAGTTAAAAATGATATTGGGATGAGTGTAAACATTTAAATATGACCTCAATTAATAATTAAAGTTATATTAATAAAAATAATAGAATTTAATTTGTTATATTTTAATTTTATTATTAACTTGTGAATAGGCTTTGTTACAATACCATGGGCCAATACCATGAATTATCAATACTACAAGTCCAAAAACATAACTTATTTCACAACCAAAATATTTTACAACAATATGACAAGATTTTTAACCATGGACATTCACCCTCAAATTACGGTAGATATTATTAACTGCTAAAAAATAGCATTTGTTATAATACCATGGGTCAATACCATGGATTATTAAATACCACATGCCCAAAAACATAAATTATTTCAAAATCAAATATTTTATAACAATATGACAAGATTGTTAACAATGGATATTCACCCTCACTTTACCATGGATATTAACTTGTAAATCCGTGTTGTCACAATACCATAGGCCAATACCATGGCTTATCAATACCACATGTCAAAAAACCATAACTTATTTTATAGTAAAAATATTTTATTTTAATTTAATTTTACAACATTTTTTTAATTGAATCTAAAAGGGAAAATGCTACAATTTGAGATATATCTAAACCCTCTATCCTCACCACTACTAAAAATACTCCAATATAAATTAAATTAAGATTTTAATAAAATTAAGCTAAGATGGATCTATACCAGTTCTTTATCTCTTCTCTCTCTCTCTCTCTCTCTCTCTCTCTATATATATATATATATTATATATATTTAATTATATATATATATATCTAAAGAATCCACATAGATCCATCTTAGCTAAGGATCCAAGAAATGAAAACAAATTGACTAATTATAATAGATTAAATATAGTGCATGATTTGTTAAAGTTTTTCATTATTTTATTTTCTTTGACATGATTGATCCAAAACATAGGTTTAATATTTTACAACCAATACCATGGCTTATCAATACCACAAGTCCAAAAACCATAACTTATTTCACAACTAAAATATTTTACAACAATATGACAAGATTCTTAACAGTGTATATTCAGCCCCACATAATGTAGATATTATTAACTTGTAAAAACTAGCCTTTGTTACAATAACATTGGATTTGTAGGTTTTAACCCCGTATAGAAATTACCCGCATACGAATTCTAAATCACAGGAAAAAATAAAAATGTGAGAGCATAATGTTGGATACCTATACCAATAGGTTTCATATTTCATGATTGGATATCAAAGGTCCAAATATGCTCTGCTTTGAC
>APFE030019212.1:0-17926 GCA_000404065.3 Pinus taeda
ATCAATACAAGATTTAGAGATATACAAGAATATGGAGGAAAACTCAAATAGCTTTATTGATAGAAGTAGTAGAAGAGAGGATTACAAACCATTGGTCTGACCTAGTGCCATCCTCCCAGCATGAAAGCCCTCTTCACCTCATGAAAAGATAGATCACCCAACACTATGATGTTCCATAGAGAAACCAACAACACTTCCTTACAAGATACAAAATTCCAGCCTTTGGATCTCTAGAATGAGGGAACCATATATAGATGTTTGCATGTGGGTGAGTCAGCTTCTGGGATTTTGATTAGTGTCATCTCTCTGATAGTTCTTGATTCCACTTGGAGATTTCATGATCTCTTACTCATCCGTGGGCAAATTCAGAGAGGCAAGTGTCAAATGGGTAGTTTCTAGAAGATTCTCTGGGTTTCCACCTAGCCAACTGCCTATGCCATTTGTCTTCTCTCGCTCATCGCACCCTACAGAAGGGATTTTCAGTATGCATCGCACTTTTTGCATGTGGCAGGTGAGATGCATTGCACCCTTAGCATTGAGTAGTCTGTATGGTCCTGTTTTGACCAGTTCTGAGTAGTTTTTTAGGGAGAACTTTTGGGAGATGATGTAACCAGTTGACTTTGCTCCTTTAGGGTATGAAACAACACTTTTAGGGGCTTAGAAGCCCTTGGTTTATGGACATATGAGATTGGGGTTGCAGTGCCCAAATATGTCTATAACAGTCCATGACATTCTGGAGAAATCAAATGCCAAGTAAAAGTAACGACATGATCAACATCGGGTGCCACACAAAGTTTCAGGTGGGCGACAAAGTCTGGTTGCATTTGCAAAAGGAACGCCTAACAAAGCCTATCAGAAACTCAGACCACTCCGATATGGTCCTTACACCATTCCAAGGTTATGGGAGACAATGCATTTGAGCTCAGCATTCCCCCATTCCTTGGCCTGCATCCAGTGTTCAATGTGGACCGCCTTCGGCCATACTTTCCACCATTACTAGATACATCTGACATTGTAGAACAACTCACACTCACATAGTTAAATCCAGATTGCATGGAACAAGCTGCAACTAATCGGATCATGGACACACAGATCAAGCACACTCGCCAGCAGAACATCCAACTGTATCGAGTTGTCAAAGCAGGCCAACTCCTTCACCAAGGCAAGTGGCTCACTAGGGACCAAGTTCAACAGAAGTTTCCTCATCTCATGGAGGAACTCAACGCAATGGGGACCATTGCTTCCTAAGGGGAGAGGAATGATCCAGGTGGATATTGGTGGCCACCTGCCAAGTCCACTTGGACCCCTACCATTGTTTCTTTCAGCTTTTCAGTTTCCTTAATTGTAGCACAATTTACTATTTTTAGTAGTTTTTCGGGTCCTAAACTTCCGGAGCTGTTTTGAGGCCCTAAACGATGTTTTTTGGGAAAATTGGGAGCAACATGGGTCCATGGACACATCATGGACCCATGTTGCTCTTCCTAAAGTCATAGTTCTCGGATAGATCTTTCTAACGAGATATTATACGCGTCAAACAGAGATCGTATGCCAAGGTTACAACCCCGTGAAGTTGATGTACCAATTTGCCCAAATGGGGCCCACAGGTTGGCGTTTCATCTTCTAGGGTTAGGTTTTTGGATGTTTAGGGTTTTCCATTGTTTCTCAACAACAAATAGGCCTTCGAGCCTCATTGTAACCCAGTTCAGAGGCATGTAGCCACCACATCTCTTCTGAGAGATAAGCTACCATCACCCTAGCTGTTTATGTCCATTTTTTGTTTGTAAGCATATCTCAGTGTTTTACATTAATGAAATAAAGTATTATTTCCGATGCATCTTTGTGTTTATGGTTATCTCTGTAATTTGTTGCGTTCCTGTTTAAATCCAGATCATATGTGCAACAAAGAAATATTAATTTTCACTCCCAAACACATCAATTTCATTTTATTTGAATTAGTATACATTCCCAATATTTAGTGTATATATTTTATCTTGCTTTGAATTTTATGTTCAAGGTTTTTATTTATAAAAAATATTTTTCCAAATTAATATATAAATTATTTTTTACAAATTTTATTAATTTTATTAATTCAAATTAAATTTAAATATAAAATAATTAAGTTTAAATGTATATTAACTATACCATATATTTGATAAAATTTTAAAATTATTTCATTTTAGATTTATCTAATCAATGTTGAAAAATTCATTATATATCTATCAAATTGCAATGTTACTATAATTAAATTATGAGTTATTATATAGCACTTGTTTTTTATTGTTTTTATTTGGGATAATCTCTTATTTTGATGATGATAATGATGATGGTTAACGTCCACTGAGACAAAACTTTGGTCTATCTGACCTAAGGAAACAAATTATTTAGTTTGATTTAAGATTTTATTCCTATGCTCAAAAAGCTTGGAGAGAAGCCTCCCGAGCTCACTATAATTTTGACGTCGTAAAAGGCTAGGAAGGTCAGTATTGCAACAAAGATTATGAAACTGAGATTTAATGTGGTTGTACACAGGGCACTCTAAGAGGAAGTGGTTTTCAACCTCGATGTTCCTATTCTCACAGAGATGGCAGGTCCTTTCCATCCATGGTGTTTTAGGAACTGCCCAACGACCTGTTTCACTATGGAGCTCATTAGAGTTCGTTCTAATCTTCCCTATATTAATTTTCTTCTTTGAGCTAGTTAAAACAGAGAGATAATTTTGATCTTCTAGGGTGGGGTTGATGAACTTCTTATAATAACTTAATTTTCTTTTAGCTGCTAAATCTTTCTCACACCACATTTTTTCTTTGAACTTAGAAGTAACAATATTTTTAATGTTAGTTTGTAGGTTTCTGTGGAGTGGTTTTTGAGAAATTGAATTCGGAAAATCCAGGATGAGTCTTGGTATAGGCTCAAAACGTCGACAATAACAATGAAGAACACTGTGGATTTTCCGAATTCAATTTTTAATGTTATTAATGTTTTGCAATGCATCATTCTCGTTGATCTCCCAAAGGTTTAACCAGGACTTCATGTCTTTATACCACCCCTGCTTGAGCCTTAGGTGGTTTTGGCTGGAATTTAAAGCTAGCTTAGGAAGTCTATGATCTCTTATGTTATTGAGTTTGTGCTTGTACAATAGAAGCCTAGTCATAGCTAGGCTCTCAATAGGGGAAAGACCTACTTCTATAAGGAGAATAGGATAGGGTGTATTGCTTTTAATTTTCAGGTCATACGTTATAAAACGCTTCTGGATTTGCTCAATCTTTCTCCAGGATTCTCTAGAGATGCTGTAACCCTAGGCCTCACATCCATATAAGATAACAAGAGTGACTAAAGTTTCAAAAAGGAACTTCTTTTTATCCCACATTACAAGGTTTGTCATTTTACAATTATTTTCAAGACCATAATAAGCTTTCCACCCCCCATTAATCATTTTCTCAATGCTATAGTTCTAGTTGAGCTTGTGATGAATATCAATTCCTATGTACTTGTAAGAATACACTTCCTCCAAGTTATTATTGTCATACATAAAATTAGTGTAAGTGTCCTTCTTGGATTTGATAATCATAACTTTTGTTTTGTCAGTGTTAACAGTGATACCCATGGTAGAGCATAAATCCTTAAGATAATCATAACTTTTGTTTTGTCAGTGTTAACAGTGATACCCATGGTAGAGCATAAATCCTTAAGAAAACTAAGTTGCTTATCAAGATCAGATGGGCACCTTGCGAGAAGAATATTTTCAGTTAGTGTGACAAGGATGGTGTTAATAATAAATTTAGTTGTATGTTTATTTGTGATAATCTATTCTTAATTTTTATTATTGCATTTAATATAATTATGATGATTTTTTATATTTATTTAAGATTTTGTATAGCTTTTTACATTTTAGAGTTTTTGGTTGAAATTTGGCAAAATAACTTTTAGTTTGATCTTATATTTTTATCATTTAAAATCCCCTTTTTAATGCATAAGGGGATTTAGAGCGGTAAAACACTAAGACACCAATATTATGCAAAGTCCACAAATCAAACTTGTAATTCCTACAATTTTTTTTTTTTTTTTTTGACAATAACGATTAATTTTATTTAGGGCGGCAAACAAGCTACCGCATGCTCTTACAATACAACGGAATCAGAGACAGAGTCTTGAAGAAAGCTGTTTGGATTTGGATTTGTTCGCCTCTCTTTTGGAATTTTACCAGTCCGCCAGATGATCAGAATCTGGGTTTTGAACGCATCGCCTGCTTTGGCATGAGGTCCCTCAGAGCAGATTGATGTGTTGTAGGGCAAGATGGAACAACGCACAAGGCCAGAGGACTTCCCTGGGCAAATCCTGATCTTGCAATACATGAGAGCATCGGTGCTATTGATTGGTGGAAGAACCTGATTATCCACGTCTACTTTGGAGAGACTGCTTCTGTAACGGGGGAGCTCCATCGCAGGGCCCAATTTTTGCATCGCGCAGAGATTGCAGCCTTTCGGAGATCTGCTTGTGCTGAAAACGACCTTCAGATTTGAGAGTGAGAGAAAGATCAAAACTGGAACTGAGTTTCCCCCTTGAAGGTCCTTTGTGGGCTCATGAAAAGCAGGTGCTCGACCGGAAACAGAGGCCATTGAAAGGAAGACTGGGATCAGGCCTGAGACCACCATTTTAATTAGATTGAATATACAGTGAGGTGAGATCCCGTAGAGCAGGGTAATGAGGAGAAAAGAGATAGCCCCTAGATCAATTAGGATAGAAGGTCTGGTCAGCAGATACATTAAGGAATGGAGCATGAAGATTCAATCGAATTGACCACCAGAGATCTTCGATTACAGAGGGAGCCAAGATTGGCCTCCATATCAGCTTGAGAGTTGAGATTCCTTAAAATGTGGAAGAAGGAAATTTTATTGAACTTGGGCAGTAACAGCCGGATTTTTTTAATAATAGTGGCTAAATGAACCTAATGGGAGGTCTTAGGGTAGATCAATGCCTGGATGATAAGTCTATAATCTCCAAAGACAGAGAGAGAGAGTATATTTCTATTAATCGCCAGATTCAGCCCCTGCCACAGTGCAAGAGCCTCCGCTATGTTGTTGGTTTCGATTCCTAGACCCCAATGGAACCGCAAATCCGGAGAACCTCCAGGACTCAGAAGAAATCCACCACTGCCAGCAACCCCAGGGTTTCCTTTAGAGGCCCCGTCGAAGAATAAATAGTAATCATCCAGGGCCAATCTCCACTTAATGAACTCCAGTTCCTCCAGCCTAATCTCCCAGATGGCATGGGCGAGTGCAGGAGGAATGGACCTTTCCTTCAGATTTGGAACCAGATCTTTGAGCCATTTCTCCTCCTCTTTGACCAGACTCATTTCATTCCTTGGGGAAGTATTGGCTTCCAAAGCCTCGCCCAGCAAAGCTTTGATTTTAGAAATAAATCTTATAGAAGTGCAGCTTTCTTCTCGGAAAATTCTATTATTCCTTTCCAACCACAGCTTCCAGCAGATGAATTTAGGGATCCAAATCCAACTTGTTTTAAGAAGACTTTTTTTTGAAAGGCAGAAGGGAGATAAACTGGCCCAAGTTCGGAGCAGAGAAGGAATGCTATCTGGGAGATCAAGTTTAGCTAGACCTAACAATAGAACTCCCCTCTAGACTTCTTGAGCAAAGGGACAAAGCAGCAACATGTGATTGACAGTTTCTTCATCAGAAAAGCAAAGAGGACATCCGGAAGGCCCTTCCATCCCTCGTCTACGCAAATTATCTCTGGTAAGAATGCTTTGGTGTGCAACAGTCCAATAGAAGAAGTCAATTTTGGGGAGAGATGGGAAATCCCATATAAATTTCCATTGAGCTGGATTGGGAGGAGCATATGGGACAGCCATAATTCTTTTATAACCTTCGGAAATAGTGTAAGAGCTGGAGAGGGAGCCCCAACCTCTTTTGTCTTTAGTAGTGGCCTTTGAAGGAGATTTTCCTTGGAGCAGATCTAACAGTAAAGAAGCTTCCCCCTGCAGCATAATGGGGACCTCCCCCAGATTCCAACAATCCTAGGTTCTATCAGGAGCTTCCTTCCAGTTCGATATCTCCCACAAAGTGTGCAAATTGCAAGACTGAAGCCAATCTTTGATGTTTGCAAGACCTTCCACTTGGTTCAATGGTTGATCACCCAGAATCGATACTTCCCAGATTTTGATTTTTCTTCCATTACCAGGGATCCAGTAAAGATAATGGCTGAATTGCTCCCTAGCAGAACTGCAAAGATTGAAGATCGGGGATCCTTTGAGAGATCTTGGGGGCTTATCCAGGCATCTCAAGTGTTGCCCTTGGAAGTATTTCTTCCAAATGACTCTTTTACTCCAGCTAGAGTTTCTAGAGACTAAATTCCACAAGATCTTGGATCCCAAAGCAAGATTTTGAGCAGCCAAGTTACGCAGATGGAGGCCTCCTTCCAGAAAAGGTCTCTTGAGAGTTTCCCAATTCACTAAATGGATCCTTCTATCATTGTTATTCCCACCTTCCCACAGGAATCTTCTCAACAGACTGTCCAATTTACTGAGAAAGGTTTTGGGGGCAAGGAGAACAGAGTTTTGATATAGAGGCATACTTATAAGGACTGATTTCATAAGGGTGACTTTCCCTGCATTATTCAGCCAAGAGGCACCCCAAGCTTGGATTCTATTCTTTATCTTATCGAGCAATGGCAGCCAATGAGCAACTTTAGGCTTAGATTTGAAGATTGGGATCTCGAGGTATTTAAATGACTCCCAATTTCGAATTCCATCCATTTCTAAAAGTCTTGCAATATCAGATAGCTCCTTGATCGAGCAGTTCCAACCATAGATAGAGAATTTTCAATAGTTAATTTTGCTGCCCGAGAACAACCTGTAAATGTCCAACTCCCTCTTGAAGGATCTGGTAGAGATTATGCTGGCTCCTCCAAGCAACAAGGTGTCATCAGCGAACTGGGCATGGTTAATGTCTTTCACCTTGTGAGTAGTTCTGAGGCCAGGCAGAGTTTGATTCTGCTAATTATGATCGAGTTGGAAGCTAAGCACCGAGGCCTGAACATCATAGAGGAGCGGAGACAAAGGACATCCTTGTCTCAGGCCCCTAGAGGCTTGGAAGAAGTCAGAAGAACGGCCATTGACCAGTGGCGCGATCCATGGTGAGGCAATACAGGCTTTCACCCAGTCTATGAAGTCTGTTGAAAAGCCTAGCTTCTTCATGACAATGAACAAAAATTCATGTCTCACCCTATCAAATGCGTTAGCCAGATCGAGCTTAATCACCATACCTTTCTCGTTTCTTTGGCAACTAGAGTGAATTGCTTCTTGCACCAGCACAATGTTGTCCAATATCTTTCTTCCTTTTATGAAACTGCCTTGATTTTCAGGGATGATGTCTGGCAGTATATTTTTAAGCCTGTTGGCTATTATTTTGGAGACCAACTTATAACTAGAATTGCACAGGGATATTGGCTTAAATATGCTGAAGTCTGAGGCGCCTTTCTCTTTTGGGATCAAGGCAAGAAAGGCCGCGTTGATGCCACCGCCCAGCTTTGCACAGTTCTGGGACTTTCTGACCATTCTCAATAGATCTTTTTTTATCGTTGACCAGCAAGTCAATAGAAACCTGACAGAGAACCCATCTGGGCCTGGGGCTTTATCAGGCTCCATGCTATCCAGAACTTTCTTTAGCTCTTCCATACTAATCGGAGCTGTCAACATGTCATTATCTGAATCCTGAACGCACTTGGGAATTAATTCAATCGGATAGGCATGAGGATCGATAGCTGGTTCTTCAGGAGCCGAATAAAGATCTTGATAGAAGGAATAAGCAGGTCTCTTAATGCCTTCGAAATCCTTAATCACAGTATTTTGGTAATGTATCTCAGAAACTGATTTGAAATTCTTTCGGGCTTCGGCTTGCTTATGAAAGAAGCTGGTGTTTTTATCTCCGGACTGCAACCATAGATTCCTAGACTTCTGTCGCCAAAATTCTTCCTCCTCCCTGCTAGATCTATGAACCTCTTTTTGAAGCTCGACTTCTTTTTGGAGAAGACTTTGAGATACAGGACTATGCTCCATATCTAATTGATGAGCAGCAAGCCTGTTTAGAGTTTCTTTTCTTTTGGCAATAGGGGATTTCAATCTTTTAGCCCACTCTTTAAGGTTTCTTTTTAGGACCCTGATTTTCTCTTCCCACACAAAGAATGGAGAGCCTTGGACAGGCCTATTCCAGGATTCAGATACCACCTCTTGGAATCCTTCTTGCTGGATCCAAAGAGGGCTGAAACGAAAAGGAATGGGACCTAGATTACCATCCAGAGAAAGCTCGAGAAGGATGGGCTTATGATCAGAAGTAAGATTTGGCAGAATTTTAGAGGTGGCCATAAGACCGCATGTCAGGAAAGTAGAGTGGACAAGGAATCTATCCAAATGGGCAGCAATGTGATTGGGGGCTATTCTTTTGTTGGACCAGGTGAATTTACCTGAAGATGGTTTAATATCCTCCAGGTCCCAGCCCAGCATTATATCTTCAACCCATTCTCCTCCAGGGTCCCTGACAATGGAGCCTCCCTTTTTCTCATCAAGAGCAAGGGTGACATTCTGGTCACCTACAATAATGATATTTCCAGGATTTTGCTCTGAAAGAAATGAATGAAGCGAGTTCCAACAGATTTTTTTCTCGCCTGGCAATACAGGAGCATAAACATTAAACATACTTACTTGTTGACCAGAATCCTTGTGGAAGAGCTGAGTGAAAAGCTACTGGGGGCTACTTTTTTCTTGAATAAGATCATATGTGGCGTTGTTCCAAAAGGTGGCTATTCCACCAGAAGCGCCTCTTGCACTAACCGCTCTTCCATGACCTTTTTTCCAAAAAGCTTTACTAGAATGGAGGAGAGGAAGATCCTCCAGCTTTGTCTCCTGGATGAGGAGGATTTCAGGCAAGTATATTCTCACTATATCTTTCAGGGCTTCCTCTTTCGACTTGCTACCTAAACCTTTGCAGTTCCAAGAGACGTATTTCATTATTTACTGACTTGGGGGGATGAGGCTCCTATTGGAGCCCTGTTACTCTTGCGCCCAGATCTGGTATTCATCATTGCTTTGAGAGTTTTTTGGGAACCTTGGAGGACATCTATATAAGTTTTTTCCTCTATCTGTTTCTTCTTGGATTTCCGCCCTCTAGTCGTCTTGATAGGAGTGACTAGCGAGTTGTCAGTTACAGAATCTCTCTCTTCTGATTCTCCCTCAGAGTCTGAGGATAGACTGATGTCCTCTTCATTGCCTTCATTTCCCCTCTGACAATCCTCAGCTGGTGGAACAGTTGAATCAACTTCCTTTTCTTTCGCTTGCTTCTCCTTATTTTCTGTTTCCTCTTGGGTCTGCATGACATCCACCTTTTCTCCTGAGGAGGAGCCATCTTTAGAAGTAGCAGCAGCTTTTGAGTTAATTTGAGGCTTCCCCATTGGAACGAAGTTGTTCTGCCCCGGGGGCTTTGGAACAGCCTTTCCCTTTCTGATTTCTTTCCATCCTTCTTCTTCAATCGTGTTCCATGTTGGAGCTTTTGGGCAGTTTCGCTGGAAGTGTCCATGCTCATGACAGGTTCGGCATTTGAAAGGCAACTGCTCGTAGTCCAGCTTATGGTAATGTTGCCATTCTCCAAGTTTTAGTTTTATCGCTTCTGGCAGACCGGCTTCCAAATCGACTTCCACGCAGATTCTAGCACATGTATATTGGCCCTTGTGATCAGCTTTGTCAATGAAATGAACCAGCCCATTACCAATCTTCTGCAGGGATTGATAGCTCCAACAGTGTATCGAGAGATTAGGTAATCGAACCCAGACCGGCGCCTCCTTAGGGACATCGACAGATGGGTCGAAGTCAGGGCTCCATTTGTTAAGATACAGTCCCTGGTTTCCCATGAAATACCGACCATTTTTGAACACCAGATCACGATCTTCTTTGGTGGTAAATTCAAAAATGAAATAGCCTCGTCCCACAACATAACAAATCACGTTGTTTTTCAGCTGAGGTCTCCAGTTTCGCTGAATCCATTCATCCGTGGTTTTAGTGGAAGGCCAGCGGCCCATAAACTGCCCTACCAGGCCTCTGTCAGACAGAGCAAGAGCGATTTTAATCGGTTGTTCCTCTGGGAGTGCTATCTTTGGTATTTCTTCGAGCTTTTTTATGAATTTCGGCACCTCAGAAGTCTGGCGCTTCTTCCCTTTCTGCGTTAATTGTCTACGGAATGCTTCTTCAGAGGATGATGGAGGGGTGGGAGCGGACTCCCCACCCCCAGGTCCGCTCATGGCAACGTCCAAACTTGGCGGCGACTGCAAACCTAATCCCAGCTCCGCAGTTTAGAGCAGAGCGCGCGTTACACCGTTTCAATAATAGATCCAATATAAAAAATTAGACTTCTTCCTACAAATTCTTACCTACCAAAAAAATATGTCTAAAAATCCTCCAAAACAATTAAACTATAACTCTATTTAAAACATATTATATATTGTTGAATTTAAGCTTCTGTGATCCATATCAAGTTTTTGAGAAGATTTCTTAAGCAGAGATCACATTATAATACTTTTGTCCACGTGTTTCGAACCAATGAGTGTGGTTCATCGTCAGGATAAGTTGAAAAATCAGATCATGGTTGTATGTTAAATGGGGAAAGCAGATCTTCCAACGACTAAATTTGACTAATTAACTATTATTATATATTTATATTTAATTTTGAATATTTATATTTATATATTATTACATATTACATTATTGATTTAAGGTTTTCCATCTTACAATTATATATATAATTAAATTCATAATATACATATATAATTATTATATTATTCCATATTATGATTTCATTATGAAAGAAAAAACTTATATGGTTTTTTCATATTAGATTAATAACCGATATTTGTTTTATTGGTCTTGGTAGTTATTTCAAACAATTACATTTTTTGCAAATAAATATTAACTAACCATTTATTTATATAATTATAATTAGGAAATAGACCTATTAATAATTAATTGTTTCATATTCTTGATTATTAAATACAAACTTTACCTTTATTTAAACTTTGGTAATAAATATAACAAGGTTGAGTGGGCCTAATGGTTAAGAGCATGTGTTTTCTCCTAAGAGGTCACAGGTTCAAAACCAAACCAGAGGGGGGTAGAGTATGTATGTGATTCTTTGATGAACCACAACATTGTAATGTGATCTCCCCCAAAAAAATCTTCTCAAAAACATATTATATATACATTAATTATTAATATCACAAAAAATCAGCGACCCAATAACTTTCCCTGATAAACCACAACATTGTAATGTGATCTCCCCCAAAAAATCCTCAAAACATATTTAATACATTAATATTAATATCACAATCTTCTCAAAAACATATTATATATACATTAATTATTAATATCACAAAAAATCAACGACCCAACATGTGATCTCCCCCAAAAAATCTTCTCAAAAACATACAATGATCTCCCCAAAAAAATCTTCTCAAAAACATATTATATATACATTAATTATTAATATCACAAAAAATCAGTGACCCAATTGCCTTGATAAACCACAACATTGTAATGTGATCTCCCCCAAAAAAATCTTCTCAAAAACATATTATATATACATTAATTATTAATATCACAAAAAATCAACGACCTAACAACTTGCCCTGATGAACCACAACATTGTAATGTGATCTCCCCCAAAAAAAAAAATCTTCTGAAAAACATATTATATAGACATTAATTATTAATATCACAAAAAATCAGCGACCCAACAACTTGCCCTGATAAACCACAACATTGTAATGTGATCTCCCCCAAAAAAATCTTCTCACACACACACACACACACACACACACACACATAAAATGTGATCTCCCCCAAAAAAAAACTTCTCAAAAACATATTTTATATATATATAGTAATTATTAATATCACAAAAATCAGCAACCCAATGTAGTCGTTTCTTAGTCAAATTCAAATTCAGTCAAATTTAGAGCGGTTGGCATGATCTGATTCTTCAACTTGTCCTGACGATGAACCACAATGCGTCTAGTCAAATTCAGCAGTTGGCATGATCTGATTCTTCAACTTGTCTTGATGATGAACCACAACGTGTCGACAAACATATTGTAATGTGATCTCCCCAAAAAATCTTGTCAAAAACTTTTTTATATTATTTCTATATATTAATTATTAATTATTAATATCACAAAAATATAATCTAATTTATTGCATTTTCAGTGGATCATTTATCTTCATTCTATTCACTTTAACAAATTACAAGGTTTTTATCTATTTATAATATTTGAAATAGTTTTTATTATATATATTTATATATTTCATCTCAAATTTCCATATCAATGAAAACTTTAAATTTTGTCTATACATAAAGTCATTGTTTTGATCACCATCAAAATGAAAATGATTCTTTACTGTTTGTCGCTGGACTTTCCTTTGTTTAAGCTCTTTCTTAATGTTTTTTTGATATAGGATCGTTGAACAGTGAACCAAATTAGCAAGCCAAACTCCAAAAAAAACTCCTCAACAATGGTTCAAACAACAATTAGGAGTGGCTAAATTTGATATAAACCTTGGAAAAAGGTGTGAGGCAACTCATTTGACCGTACAATAAGTAAAGGTAACAGCAGCCCTAGCAGATATATGTGGGCAGAGTACAAGCTGTTAACAAGCTGGAAATACATGGCCAAAAGCATGGAATGCGCCCATGTGGGTTGTGGGTATTCTGGAAGATGATTTTCAGAGGAGTAAGTGGCGAGATTAAAGGAGTTTGGCTGTCCTTAGACTGTACAAGAAAAGGGTTGTAACTTGAGATGTTCCCTAATTATTAATATTCTCTTTCCCCAACGTTTATAACACTGCCCATTGAATATTTACAGTACGGCCCATGGTTTTTCTCATGGAGCTGGGCGTTACGATGCCAAATTAATGGACTATGTTGTACAGTAACTAAGAGTACCTTATAATATTGTTAAGGAATAAGGGAGGAAGAAATGGTACGTTGAGAATTTATGTTTTTATAAAAAAATAAATTAATGAGTGTAAAAAAATGTTTAATTATTAATAGATACCATTTAAAATTAAAAATAAATATGAATTTCAATTTGAAGAATTTGATTTTATAAACTATTTTTTTTAAATTTTAATGAAAGTAGAATATGTATATAAATAGACATTTTTATTTTTTCCTATTTATTTTTTTAAAGTGACCATATGCACATGTGTGTAAGTAAAGGATATGTATGTGTATGTGTAGAACAAGTGCATACACACTTGTTCATCTTCCTCACATGCATATGTTTCTGAGCACACTTGTAAGGATATGCATGTGCAGAACCCTCTCATAGTTGAGAATATTCATGTTTGTATATATTCTTAGTTAAGGACAACACCATCATTCAAGGTGAGGGTATGAGTATGTATGGTTATGCATGTGTGTGCTGGTGCATGCACAACCATCCCACTAGTGAGAATATGTATATGAGTGTACATGTGTGTAATGATATGCATGTTTGTGTGTGTGTCTATTTGTTTAATGATATGTATGTTTGTGTGTATATATGAGAATATTGCATGCATATGTGTAGAACATGTACACACACATGCATATTCTCACTGTCTTTTGTGTGTGTAAAAGGATATGCATGTCATTGTGTATATGTGTGAGGATATGTATGCATGCATGTGTACAACATGCACAAATACACACATATGCATATTGTCACTTATACATATGCATATTGTCAATTGTGTGTCTCCCAAGTGTGAATATATGCATGTATGTGTTGGATATGCGAGCAGACACACACAAACACACATGCACATACATATCATTATACCACATTCACATACATATCATTATATCACATATATACATCCATATCCTTATACCCAACACACATATATAATTCTCTATCCTCATCTTTGGGAAGATTGTGCATGCCCACACACGACTTAGACAGGGACATGTGTATCCTTATAAAACATACACACATCCTCACCCACATGAAGGTTATACGTGTGCACACATGTGGCCTAATTGAGCTTTAATGGTTACATAGACAATTTAGATTCAAATTTTAATGAAAATTGGAACACTCACACCTCATTCACATGCATGCAAATTCTCATATTTGTATATGTAATTTCAACTATCCAAAAAATAGGATATGCATTTGTGTGCCTACATACCACTCACATGCATGCAAATTTTCACATTTGTATATGTACTTACGACCGTCCAAAAAAATAGAATATGCATATGTGTTTGCCTACATAGATAATGAAAATAGATATAGTCCATTGTACTAATGAACTAGTGAGGAAAATAATGTCGTAGAGATGGGGTTATAAAATACTTTAATACTCTCATTAATGTTGCTTGCAAAATTCCAAAAACAATTAAGAAAAGAATATGGCTTGTACCAAGTGTCATGTGATAAGGTATTACATTAATGTTAAGGTGCTAGTAAAATATACTACATTGATGTTATAGTACTCTCATTAATGTTACCTATAAAATTGGAAAACCAATTAAATAAATAATATTGTTTGTACACAGTGTCTATATAATAAGATATTACATTAATATTAGAGTATTGTACTACAAGTAGGTATTGCATTAATGTTATTTCACTTTTAAAAAATACTTTATAAATTGACTAAACACAATCATATACCTACATGTTAGAGTATAAAACAAAATATTAATATGACAAGTTTAATATCATTATTGCTACCATCTCCAGAAAGAAAGAAAAAAAAAAATAATTAATTAATTTATACAAAATACCAAATACTTAATTTCACATATATTCTTAAATAATAATAAAAAATAATATAAATTATATTAAGTATTTATATAACCATTTAAACACTATATATATATATATATATATATATATTAATACCCATATTAATATTAATAATAACTATAATTATATCTTTAACTTTAACCTTACCAAACACAATTATATTTAAGTATCAAATTATAAAATCAATAATAAAATAAAATCTGAGATCAATTTAAAAAAAAAAAAAACTTTAATCTCTTACCAACCACAATGGCAACAACAACGGCAACGGCAACGGCAACCACAACCACAACCACAACCACAACCCACTATAATATAACAATATCTCAAATATTATATTTATATGCAGAGCATTGGCCTTTATCAACGCAATGAAAATAGAGTACGACAAATAGGTAATAAAAACTCTGCAAATATTGAAATACTAAACTGTTTAATAAGTATTTTTTGAAATTATAAACTATAAGAGATTCGACGAGTCAAACATCGTTTGCAAAGTCAAAGCTTCAATTTCCACGCATTTGACAGTACAAGATGGTAAGATGGCAGGCTTAGCAGGTGTAGGGTGAGCACATCCGTTAAGAGGGTGGAAATTCATGGGCGAGAGCATTACATGAACTTTCAATGCGCGTTGCCTTATTGTGGGATGATGAGATTGATGCAGTGGGTTGTCATTACATTGTATTACTATTAAAAAACATATATAAATTAAATAGTTGATAGATGTGGATGATTATCAAAATATTGTGTTTTTTAAAGTTGAATATCAAAATACTTATGTGTTTTATGTAGAAAAAATTTAAAAATTATAAGAAAAATATTTAAAATATTTTTTAGAAAGGAAAATTCATTATTTTTGTTAGATAAAAAAGAGTACAGTCGCATATAGAAATCCGAGATAAAACTAGGAGAGAGCTTAATGTTTCTAGAAATATTGATTTGAAAAATTTGACACAGCCCTGAAGAAATTAGCCAAACAAAAAGTCCAATAGAGACGAACAAAAATCAATAATACAAAAAGGAACATTGAGCATGAAACAAATAGAAGTAGAGAAGTCTACAAGCAATAACACACTTTGAGTCCCCATAGACCTACAGAGAAGCAATTTCAATGGAGGCAACACCAAATAAAAGAGTCCAACAGACAATGACTTCAACTTTCGTGTTATATCCTTCCCCAATATGCCACCAAAGGTAATAAGAGTTATTTCCTTGTAGCATACTATAAGCCTCAACCCCATAAGAGCCACTGTGAAATGTTCCATCAAAGAAACCAACATTGTTTGACATAGATGTTGAAGGATAGGAGAAGTGGCGATGTTTGCTGGACTTTTGAGAAGAAATGTGTTCAAAGAAAAAATGAAATATCTAAGGAAGAATTCAGGGGATATTAAGGAACCTGCCCTCAAAAAGTAGCTTATTGTGAGTTTTCCATATACCCCAAGCAATTAAAATAGGCAGAGCATTGTCCCTACCCATTCTCTGATCCCACCATTGGAGACAAGTTTCCAGAAAATTAATGTGACCACCATACTAATGATTCAGAGTGGAAAAATCTTTCTGCCATAGATCTTGCACAAGCAAAGAAATTTTTTTTAAAAAAATGATTAGTCGAGTTAGGGCCTTTCAAACATAGGACACAGACATTAGGACCAATAAAAAACCACGTCCAATCAAGTTATCCCAAGTTAAGATTTTGTTTTTCAAAACCAACCAAATGAAACATCTGAGCTTAGGAGGAATGGGGCACTACCATATATTTTGGAACCACCATTTGTTCCTAGATTTAATAAGAGTATCATTAATCACATCATAAGCAAGATTGATAGTTACGTAGCCAAAAGAGGAATTTCCTAGCCACACGATAGTGTCCTCCTCCTCAAATAATGTAAGAACACTAATATTTAATTTAGAGATAAAGCCATCCCATTCATATGCCAACAAGCCCTACATACCCAAATTAGAGGAACATTTACATTTGCCAATAAATATAGCCTCAAAACAGGTATTAAAAACATCACAAAGCTTATAGATTCCACGCGTATTAAGTTGTGCGATGAGCTCCACAAATAAAATGTAGAAAGAGGACCCCCCTAATGAAAGGGTCTTTCCCTAGTATAACCTTGTTGCCTTTGCTCACCTTCTAGGCCATCTTGGATGTAATCCAAGGAAGTTGTAGTGTCCTATCTAGGGTGCTAGAATGGGCTAAATTTATTATCGACCAGGGTGCGTAGACTTAGAGGCGTGTGCCTAAAATATATAGACATAAAGGATCTAATCTAAGCCTACTCTTCCTAATTACAATGCTGTGATTTGATTTAATATCAAACTATCAACTAAATATCAACTAAGCATCAAACTATGTATTACTATCAACTAAGATGCAATTCATAAAATGTTGTGTATCACTGTAATTAAAGATTTTGGTCTCCTTACAGAGACATCAAACATAAAACCTCTGTTCAATGCTACTCAACATTCATGAACATTCATTACAATCATGCAAAGTGAAAATCGTAAGCATACAGTCCATGACAATGCTTTACAAGGCAACCCTGGATTGAATCCCTTACAGGATATAACTCACGATCCAAATGATAGTCTATTCAAGCGCATGCATAAACATATAAACAACGCATTCATAAATACATAAATATAAACATCGAATTTAATCACTGTGCATATATATCAAATTCAAAATACGCAATCAATATGCTCTGACTGTAAACGCAATTAAAATGATACTGTAAACGCAATTAAAATGACAACAGTATACCATGTACACAGGGCCCGTCCGCGTTCTTGGTATACTGAGCTTGTTATCCCACGATCACCGAATTAAAACAACGCACTGTGATTATAATGCAAGTCTATTTGTATTAAGTCGAAGCTCTGTTCATGAAGCAACAAGTAAAAACGTAACCGAACATACAACTGGGTTCAGACTTATATTTACATATGGTTCACATCCCTTGAAAATGGATGTACATTCATGAGTGGTTGTTGCCGCTTTTACCAAAACACAAAATGTTTCTATCCTAGCTGACACATATAAAAAAAGGAAACAACTAAAAAT
>APFE030019212.1:36881-55813 GCA_000404065.3 Pinus taeda
TACAATTGTGATAACAAATACACTAAAGGTCATAAGTGTGCCGAGAAGAAATTATTTTACATACATTATGAAGAGGGGGAAGAAAAGGATCAAGAAACATCAAAAGAGGAGGATATACACCACGAACCAACCCATGAGAAAGAAGAAATGAATCTGACCATATCTTGTAAAGCATTGGCAAGAATTACTACTCCTCAAACTCGCAAGATAGAAGGACATATCAAGAAGAAAAAGGTTCAAGTGAAAGATCACATCGAGAAAGAAGAAATGAATCTGATCATATCTTGTAAGGCATTGGCCAGAATTACCACTCCTCAAACTATCAAGATAGAAGGACATATCGAGAAGAAAAATGTTCAAGAAGTGAAAGGTCACATCGAGCATCAAGAAATGAATCCAACCATATCTTGTAAAGCATTGGAAGAAATTACCAATCCCCAAACACTCAAGATAGAAGGACATATCAAGAAGAAGAAGGTTCAAACAATGAAATATCAGGAAGAAAAGTATCAAGAAACATCAAAAGAAAATGATACTCACCAAGAACCAACCCCAGAGAAAGAAGAAATGAATCCGACCATATCTTGTGATGCATTTGTTGAAATTACCACTCCTAAAACTATGAAGATATAAGGACATATCAAGAAGAAAAAGGTAATAGTGTTGATTGATTCAGGTAGTACCCATAATTTTATTAAGATAGCCAAAGACTTGAATTGTTTCCTAGATCCAACACCAGAGTGTCAAGTGACGGTTGTAACTGGAGGAACCATAAATTGCTCTGGAAAGTGCCATAATATCAAGCTATTCATGGGAGAATATTTATTGAATAGCCCAATGTTTTTCGTTCCAATGGGTGGTGCTGATGTTGTACTAGGAGTCTAATGGCTACAATCCTTGGGTACAACAACTTTTAATTTTCAAGAAATTTTTATGAAATTTTCTTCGGAAGGAACGGAAGTTGAATTAAGGGGTATCACAGTGAAACTAGGAAAGATAATCAACTCTAACGGAATGACAAAGCTTCTAAAGAAAGAACAACGAGGCATAATTGCACAATTATGTTCGCTAATTGTTCGCACATCGAAATCATGTATTTCTCCAGATCTCCAAAAAGTCTTGGATAGTCATTCCAAGGTATTTGAGACTCCCAAAGGTCTCGTACATATTTGTGATCATGATCATGCTATTCATTTTATTCTAGGATGTGTTCCTCCAAACGTCAAGCCTTATAGATATCCATATGCCCAAAGGAGTGAAATTGAACATATGGTTGCAGAAATGGTAGAGGTTGGTACAATTATCCAACCAAATTTGTTAAACAAAGGAAGGTATGAATGGAAGAATGGCGAAGCAGGGTGGGAACTCATTCAAAAGTTTCTGAATATCCCAGTTCCAACAATATTTCCAGAACTTAACAAGGAAGGAAAAAGCATATGGGTACTTGAAGCATTTACAGAACCGAGAAGTCGACAACTACGAAATCGATCAATTTCAAAGCATCTCATCAAGTGGAAGAACTTACCTATTGAAGATTTCACATGGAAGGACAAGAATTTTATACAGAAGCATCAAGAACTACTCAAGTGTTGAGGACAACACTTTTGGAAGGAGAGGGGCATGTTAAGCCCCTATACTACTAGTGTAACCCCTTATTGTTATTAATACAACCCCCTTATTATATTGTTGTACCATTGTAGTCCCCATAGATGCCCATTATTGTTATTATTGTGCCCCATAGAAGCCCACTATTGTTATTATTGCGCCCTTACATTATTATTGTTATGTTGGCTCTGATTATATTATGACCCCTTAGACTCCTACATATAGAAAGGAGGTCTTGTCATTTGTATCATCTAAGAATTGTTCATTTGTGTGATGTAAGGGAGGTTGCCCCTCGAAGAGGCTGAATTCTAAGGCATTGATCTATCTTTTCTATATTTTTGTGAGCTGGTTTCATAACATTCTGTCGTGCATTTTTTGCACATTTTGTGTTGCAACTCTCTTCTTGGACTCATACATACCCCTTTAGATTAAGGGGGAGAATGTTGGACACCTAATCCTCTATGGGTTGGAGTGGAATGTGAACAACCACTAGAGTCCAAGAGACCTTGGAATATGGAATCCAACAGTCCCTTCAATGTACCCTAGTGGAACTATGTGATTTACGCCAATTTTTTTTGTTTTTTCTCATAAAAAATGTATATCATGTCAATAATATATGCAATTCAATGCTCATCTTTCATATTTTTTGTTCGCCATGTATGTGTTTAACAATATATGTACATTACATGAAGTATTTCATCCATATTTTTGCTGAAAAGGATGTTTATTTAGTGGAAAGAACACCCCCTACGCTGAAATATTCAACAAGAGACCATGGTAATACATGTATTTGGGAGGGGCTGCTTAAATATATAGGTTCACTTCTATTCGTAGAGTTAAAATAGGACTATGGTACATGGGAGGGAGAAACCCTCCTATGTGTTCTTGATTTGTAACCTAGTGGAAATATCACAACATGAACTGCTAGTTATTATGCTTCATTGTTAAGCTCCTTGTATATATAAGTAAGAGATTAGGATGGAATTTGGAAAAATATCACATGCAATTCTTACTCTTGCTTGATGGAAAATATCAATAAATGTGGAGTCACTGAAATCTAACCTAGAACCACTTGTGAATGCCCATATCTATCAAGTAATATCGAGAAATGTGCACATTACAATGAGCTATGCTCTATTTTTGGAGGCACTTCCAAGTCTATGTTTGAAAGATAATGTCTCACTAAAGGGTATTAAGAGTCATTCTCTAGTGTTGTTGAGTCTCGTGTTCCCTTGAGGCACCATCAAAATATCCTCTAGAAAGTTTAGAATTGTATTTCAAAGGTATGATAGTGCAAGGAAGCCTTGTATTTAGTGAGGTGTATGATAAGGTAATGCTTGCCTTCAACATGTAGAAAATATTGTAGATGTTTGGAGGTTTATTTTGGAATACACCATTGTTTTGAGCTAGCCAAATGGAGCAAATCACCTCTACAACCAAAATTATGTCTTATGTTTTTGTTGTAGTCCATTCATTTAATGCCTCTGTGTTATCTCCAATCCATTGTTGCATTTTACATAGTCTGTGAGTGATAGCCCATGTGTCATTGGTGAGATAACAATGAATCAAAAGGTGATTTCATGCTTTCGGGCTATTCCCTTAAGAGTGCATGTGTTCAGACTTGTCCATCCTCTTCTTCTAAGCATGTCTAGGTTGGGATTGCACCCTTGATTTGAGATTTGGAACCCCAACCTTGGTTGTAGATAGTGGTCTTGCATCTAGAGGGTCTATACTTGTGCTTTAACACCTTATTTGGTGCAAACCTATTCATAAAGATTCATCAATTGATTTTTCATCATCATATAGATCAATTTATATGTTATTTTATATACATGCACATAATCAATCTTCCTAAAACATGGTTGATCTTTGTGTGCCTTAAACCATTAAATGCCACAAATCTTAGTGAGATATGCTTGAGTGTGGGTTAAGTAATTACATTGTGGCAGAACTAATATGCATTTACAATGTATATCAAAAGAAGAAAGGTGAAACTAATATGAATTTACAATGTATATCAAAAGAAGAAAGGTGCAACTAATATGCATTTACAATGTATATCAAAAGAAGAAAGGTGCATCGAAGAATGCATGTGGGGTCGCAAGAGAGGCATCATGTCACTATACCAGGAATATAAATATAAAAGGGTATAAAACATGTTAATAAAAAAAATGGATACATACAATATTTAGTGAAAAAAGGGGTTTTTAAATTGGGAAGGTGTATTTGATTTATATTGGTAGGGGTTAAATAAAGTGATTTTTAGAGTTATTCTCCAATATGTAGTCAAATTAAGGGTATTGTTTAGTATGACACAAACACACGTGCTACGTTAGAGGTTCATTGAGTGAAGCCCCCATGAACACCCTAAGGACATCATGGGTTTGCCTGTGCACGAGGAAACCAAACTAATCAAGTGAAAGCGAAGAAGGGAGAACTCTCTTTAGTTTGTTGGACAATACTTTAGAAATAACCTTGTAACTAAGATTACACGGAAATATTGACTGATAATCGTTAAAAGAAAGAGGCTTAAAAAACTTGGGGATTAGTGCTAGGAGTGTAGAATTGATTACCCCAAAGACCTTCTAGAGGTTTTGGCTTTCTCCACAATGCTCAAAATATAATTCCTAATTAGATAAAAAAATACAAGGTAAAATTCAATAGTCCATCCATCAGGGCCTTGACTCTTATCCTTGGAAAAGATCTAAGAACCTCTTTAATCTCTTCCAAGGAGATAGTTTCTCCCATCATGGATGCCTCTTCCATTGAAAATAGTCAAGGGAAATGTTGTAATAAATTTAGCTAGGCTTTAATCGAATAGTCTCCCGGGTCTCTAAAATGACCATTGAAATGAGCCCTTGCATACTTCTCCAAATCCCATTGGGAGCAAAAACAATTATCCTCGTTATCTTGAATGTCCCAGATGACATTCTTGTTTCTCTAATGGGATGAAAATTTGTGAAAACAAATTGGTATTCTTGTCTCCTTCCTTGATCTTTTTAACCACCATCGTTCCTCCTTTTCTCTAAGAAGGAAAGCCTTCCTTTCAGCTAGGGAACATAGTTTTCTTTTTATATCATCTAAGAAACCTTTAGAAATTAGTGAATATTGACATGAGTTAATTGAGGCCTCTACCTTTTCCAATTCCTTTTGTTGTTCTTGAACATGAACCCCAACCCAACGTTTAACTTGATATTTTAAAAAATAAATCTTGTAATTCCAGGCATCCATAGTTGAGCAAGAAGGGTCAACCATGAAACTTTCCAACAATCATGAACTAGTGCTAGAAAGGACTCCTCTTTAAGCCAAGAATGGTTGATCTTGAAAGGTGTCTTTTGAACATAAGAATTAAAATCAAGATGAAGACAAATGGGTGAGTGGTCGGAAATGGCATCCTGGAAAATCCAAGAATGGTATTTGCCCACCATAGACACCAGTGATTCAACAAGAAGAAAACAATCCAACTGCTTTACAACGCCACCAACCTTGGATCTTTCATTGCTCCAAGTCTCACCAACGGGAATGTGATGAATGTCAACAAGATTGGAATTAAGTAGAAGCTGGGAGATCACAGGAACAAAAGGATTGGGGTGAACATAATCACCCAAGCTTCATTAGCACAACTCGTAAAATTTAGGTCTCTCACAAGGATGAGGGAGTGTTCTATGAGAAGACTACTATGAGAGATGAGATTCTAGTAGCTCTTATGATCCTGGTAAGGCCTGTAGCGATTGACCAAGATCACATGTCTATCAAAACCCCTTAGAGACCATTCCATTATGATTTTGGCAAAAGATGAATAAGGTTTTTGGGTAGCATCCTTAGGGTTCCATAGTATCGAGAGATCCCCAGAATGCCCCACAATGTCGATAGCACATATGCACTAGTTTGGACCATTTTTTTGAAGAGAAATGATGGGTTTTTCAGCAAAAACCATGGTTTTCTAAAAGAAGATAACCAAAAGATGATGCAAAGAAACCAGCCTTTGAAGAGCATGATCCTTCAAAGTGTTGAGAAATAAATGCATGTAGTTATTAGGGTTTTGATTCCTCTTTTCTTGAGTCAAGCTCTTCTTCTATAATAGAACCAAGTCAAAGTGAAACAATCCATGACCTTTTGACGAAGGCAAAGACCTCCTCCAATCACCAAGTCATCCCTCCATGGACGTAGACAAATTCTGCCAAATTAAACAAGAGTCAACTCTTTCAAAACTACTTCAATCTTAAATTTCGGCTCCCTACAACTCAAAATTTTAGACTTACAGTGACTGCAAAAATTTTGGCCCTGCAACTTGCCCAAAACACCCTAGAAATCTAGCACGTGTGAGAGAGAAGATGCCCCAAATTTTCCATTCTTGTTCTTCCTTTGATTTAACCTTCTTCTTCATTTAGGACAATCTCTTATTTTTTATTGTTTTTATTTTGGATAATCTCTTATTTTTTATTGCATTCAACACTCACATATTCTCAGATAGTGTGACATTGAGGATGTTAACAATAAATTTATTGCATTTAACACTCACATATCCTCAATTAATGTGACAAAGAGAGTGTTAATAATAAATTTAGTTGTATTTTTATTTGTGATAATTTATCCTTATTTTTTTATTATTGCATTCAACATAATTATGATGATTTTCTATATTTATTTAAGACTTTGTTTAACTTTTTATTTTTTTTAATATATATAGATTCAAAACTCTAAAAAATCTGTAAAACACTTTGATTTTGATTGTGCTGAGATTACTAATTCAAACATATAACAGAAACATATAACAGAATCAGAAATTCGTACTGAAAAAAACAAGAATCAGAAGTGACTAAATTTAAAATAAAATATGAGTCAGATGGTTGTGGTGGTTTGAGGCAGGACATTTTCAAATTGCAAACTTCAATCTCTACGCATCTGACCGTACAATAAGATAAAGGTGACAACAGCCTTAGCAGATATGTGGGCAGAGTACAAGCTGTTGACAGGCTGGAAATGCATGGCCATGTGGGTTGTGGGTATTCTGGAAGATGGTGATTTCAGAGGAGTTTGGATGTAACTTGTTGCATGACAGCTCGTCCATGGCTGATTAGATGGTGATTTCAGAGGAGTTTGGATGTAACTTGTTCCATGACAGGTCGTCCATGGCTGAAAAATCAGATGAAATTGAGATGTTTCTAATTATTAATGTTATCTCTTTTCCCAATGTTTATAACACTGTCCATCGAATGTTTATGGTACAGCACATAGTTTTTCTCTATGCCGTTACAATTGCCAAATTAATGGAATACGCTGTAAAGTAACTTAATAGTACCTTATAATATTGTTAAGCTCTTGTTGTAAAAGTCTTATTTAAGGCTGTATGCTATGAATAATAATAAATATTATTATAAGAAAGATTTTCCATCTATAATTGAAAAGTAAATAAAAGGGAGAGAAATAGTAATTGAGTAAATTATATATAATATATATAAATTATTATAATTAAAATAATTTAAATTAAATTATGTTTTAACCTTTTAGAATGGTTAATTAAATAATTTATATAGAAATTGAAATAATTTATAAAAATAATAAAAGAATAAAAAATTATTAATTATTAATAAATAAAATAATTATTAGTTAAAAAATAAAGGTATAGTAATTTTAATTCGAAGAAATTGATTTTATAAATAATTTAAATTAATTTTTTAATAAAAATAGAATGAATATATAAATAGATATTTTTATTTTTCACTATTTATTTTTTTAAAGGCTAGTATATGCACATGTGTGTAAGTAAATGATATGCATGTACATGTGTAAAACAAGTGTACACATTTGTTCTTCCTCCTCACATGCATGTGTTTTTGAGCACATATGTAAGGATATTCATGTGCCCAACCCTCCCATAGTTGAGGATATTCATGTTTGTGTATATTCCCAGCTATGGACATAGACACCATCATTTGGGGTGAGGATATGAGTATGTAAGGTTATGCATGTGTGTGCTCGCATATGCACAGCCACCCCACAAGTGAGAATATGTATATGAGTGTACATATGTGTAATGATATGCTTGTCTGTCTATTTGTTTAATGATATGTATGTTTGTGTGTATGTGTGAGGATATGCATGTATTTGTGTAGAACATGTACACACACATGCATACTTTCACTTTCTTTTGTGTGTAAAAGGATATGCATGCCATTATGTATATGTGTGAAGATATGTATGTATGCATGTGTAGAACATGTACACATACACACATATATGCATGTTGTCACTTGTGCATGTCTGCCAAGTGTGAATATATGCATGTGTGTGTCAAATATGCAAGGAGATGGCCACACAAACACACATGCACATACGTATCATTATAACACATTCACATACATATCATTATACCACATATACACATGTAGATCCTTATACCACACACACACATTGAATCCTTTATCCTCACCCTTGGGAACATTGTACATGCCCACACACATGTGACTTACAAAAGAACATGTTTATCCTTGCAAAACATACAGACATCTTCACCCACATGAAGATTATATTTGTGCACACACATGTCCTAATTTAACTTTAATGGTTACATAGGTAATTTAGATTCAAATTTTAATGAGATTGGAACACTCACACTCCACTCACATGCATGCAAATTCTCACATTTGTATATGTACTTACAACTGTCCAAAAAAGAGAAGATATACATATTTTTGTGCCCACATAGATAATAGAAATAGATATAGTCCATAGTACTAATGAAGTAGTGAGAAAAATAATGTTCTTGTACATATGGGTTATAAAATACTTTGATACTCTCATTAATGTTGCTTGTAAAATTGGAAAAACAATTAAGAAAAAAATATGTCTTGTACCAAGTGTCACTGTGATAAGGTATTACATTAATGTTACATACTAGTAAAATGTACTACATTGATGTTATATTACTCTCATTAATGTTGCCTATAAAATTGGAAAAACAATTAAACAATTAATATTGCTTGTACTAAGTGTCGGTATAATAAAGTGTTACATTAATATTATAATACTCATAACAAGTAACAAGTAGGTATTGCATTCATGTTATAACACTTCTAAAAGAATACACTCTATAATGTTGCTTGTACTAAGTATCGGTATGATAGGTATTACATTAATAATATATTATACTAATATTATAATATTCATAACAAGTAGGTATTGCATTGATGTATAGCACTTCTAAAAAAAATTCTCTATAACTTGAGTAACCACAATCATACTTATATGTTATAATATAAAACAAAATCAATTAATATGGAAATCTTTGATATCATTATTAATGCTTTGAACAATTAAAAAATAATTATAATTTGTCAAAAATCAATCAAATACTTAATTTCACTTATATTTTTAAATAATAATCTAAAAATAATATAAATATATTAAATATTTATATATAATGAAATACGATATATTATTCTACCCCCACCACCCACCCAAATAGTAATATATAAAAAATATGGCTTGAGATAATCTTACTAATCCTCCACCACCATCTAAAAAGTATGTACAAAATATTACTTTGATAACCCTACCAAACACAAACACAACTATAACTACAACCACACAAACACAACTATAACTACAACCACACTGTAAATATAGCAATATCTCAAATATTATATTATTAACGTTATCTCTCTTTACCCAATGTTTATCACACTGCCCATTGAATGTTTATAGTACAGCCCATGGTTTTTCTCATGGCGCCTAGGCATTACACATGCCAGATTAATGTAACTAAGGGTACATTATAATATTGTTAAGATATGGTCTAAATATGGTATTTAGAGAATTTATATTTTATTTATTTATAAAAATTTAAATAATTTTGATTAATTATTTAGGTTTTCTTAATTAATAAATATACTATATTATATATATAAAAATATTGATCTTTACTAAAACAATTTAGACTAAAATTTTAATGAAAAGTAGAATGTGTATATAAATAAATATTTTTTTATTTTTCACTATTCATTTTTTCAAAAGTAAGAATATGCACATGCGTCTAAGTAAAGGATATATATGTGTAGAACAAGTATGCACACATTTTTTTCTTCTTCTTTTCATGCATATGTTTCTGAGCACACATGTAAGGATATGCTTGTGCACAACCCTCCTATAGTTGAGGATATTCATGTTTGTGTATATTCTCAGTTAGGGACATGGACACCATGAGGATATCGGTATATAAGGTTATGCATGTATGTCCCAACCATCCCACAAGTGAGAATATGAATATGAGCTCACATGTGTGTAATGATATGCATGTTTGTGTGTATGTGTGGAGATATGCATGTATGTGTGTAGAACATGTATACACATATGCATACCCTCACTTTCTTTTGTATGTAAAAGGATATACGTGCCATTGTGTATATGTGTGAGGATATATATGTATGCACGTGTAGAACATGCGCACACACACACACATATGCATATTGTCACTTGTGTGTATCCCAAGTGTGATGTATGTTGGTTATGCAAGCATGCTTTACACAAGTATACATGCACATACATATTATTATCATGGAAAATTTTAGGGGCTGAAATTTGCAGGTGGGCTAATTTTCCACAATTCACCAATTTCCATTTTTTATAAAATGATTTGCCCAAATTTTACAATCTAAAATTATTTTACCATACATGCACATACATATCATTATCATGGAAAATTTTTAGGGGCTAATATTGGTAGGTGGGCTAATTTTCCATGATTTTTCCATAAAAAAGATTCACCAATTTATGTTTTTTTATAAAAATGATTTGCCCAAATTTTACAATCTAAAAATATTTTACCTTGAAAATTGTCAAATTATATAGACATTATATATAAAATCATTATAAATTTGAATAATTCTACAAATATATGAATAAACATTAAACATTTTATAGTGTGCATACTATGCACTAGTGAGATTTGCCAATGCTTTTTTAACTTTAATATAATTTTCCATCCTTAAAATTTTCCATAATCATTATACCACATTCACATACATATCATTATACCACATCTACACATGCATATCCTTATACCACACACACATATGGAATTATTTATCCTCACCCTTGGGAAAATTGTGCATTCCCACACACACATGACTTACACAAGAACATGTGTATCCTTACTAAACATACACACATCCTCACCCACATGAAGTTTATATTTGTGCACACACGTGTCCTAATTTAACTTTAATGGTTACATAGGCAACTTAGATTCAAATTTTAATGAGATTGGAACACTCACACACCACTCACATGCATGCAAATTCTCACATTTGTATATGTACTTACAACTGTCCAAAAAAATAGGTTATGCATATGCATGTGCCCACATACTACTCACATGCATGCAAATTCTCACATTTGTCTATGTACTTACAACTGTCCCAAAAAATGGGATATGCATATGTGCATGTCCACATAGATAATGAAAATAGATATAGTCCATTGTACTAATGAAGTAGTGAGAAAAATAATGTCCTTGTAAAGATGAGGTTATAAAATACTTTAATATTAATATTGCTTGCAAAATTGGAAAAACAATTAAGAAAAAAATATGGCTTGTACCAAATGTTAGTGATAAAGTATTACATTAATATTACGGTACTAGTAAAATATACTACATTGATGTTACACTGCTCTCATTAATGTTACCTATAAAATTTGAAAACCAATTAAAAAAATAATATTGCTTATGCTAAGTATCTATATAATAAAATATTACATTAATATTACAATGTTGTATTACAAATAAATGTTGCATTGATATTATTTCACTTATAAAATATACTTTATAATCTTGACTAAAAAATCATACCTACATGTTAGAGTATAAAACAACAAAATATGAGTAAAATAACAATAAAAATAATAATTATCAAAATAAATAATATAATTTTACAAAAATCAATATTTAATTCATAATAATAATAAATATTAATTATATTTATATTTATATAACCATTTAAAACACTATATAATTAATATACTATTTTCTTAAAAAAAAACCAATCAATAATAATAATAACAACAATAACCTTAACCAACACAACCCTACTCATATATCAAACTATAAAAATCAATAAAACTCTTAAACCATACTTTAAAAAATACTTAAATAACGCTGCCAGCACAACCACACCCCACTGTAACATAGCAATATGTCAAATATTATATTTATATGCAGAGCATTTGCTTTTATCAACCCAATAAACATAGAGTACGACAAATAGGTAATAAAAATTCTTCAAATATTGAAACACTAAAATGTTTAACAAGTATTTTTTGAAATTATAAATCATAAGCGATTCGAGGAGTCAAACACCATTTTTTTTTCCAATTTGTTCAAGCTATTTGCAGATATAAATGTACAATAACATAAAATTAAGTTTGAAGTCAAAGATGGTAAAGTCATGCACATTTGGAAGGTATCAATGTATCATTCAATTTGGAACAAGGCCATGCACATAATAAATAATAAATTAATTTATATTTCAAGTTTTGGAAAAAAATTATAATAAAAATATAATGAATTGAATGATAAAAAGAGATCATGATTAAGTATAATTTGACAAACATATATTGAAGAAATAAAAGAATAACTGGAGAAACAGTTGCATCTGTATCAAAAAATTAAGTATAATTTGACAACATATATTGAAAAAAATAAAAGAATAATTGGAGAAATAGCTGCATCTGTATCAAGAAATAAAACCTTAATCACATCTAACAACATCGACACGGTCACTAATTTTCAAACATATTATCCACTCTCCATAGATGAAAGAATTCAAATGAATAAACTACAGGGCTGAAACAAAGCAGTTCTGCATCTAACTACCTAATGAGATATCACTACAAAAGCATTAAGAGGACAGAAGTCTGGCTAAAATCGCCGCCAAAATTATAAATAGCACCCACAGATCCTTCGTTGGGAGAGGAACTCGTTCCTGGTGTGGCCGTACTATTTGTACCACTGGAGTTTGTTGGAGGAACGCCCTTTGGCGTAGGAGACGTAGAGCCTGGTGCTGTTACAGGAGCAGTAACTGGAATACCAATAGTTGTCGCAAAACCAAAAAATTAAACCAAAAATAAGCTACTTATCGTCCAAAATATCAGAGAAAACACCCGTAGAAACAGAGTTAGTAGAAATCTCTTATCGTTGCATTCACTGAGAGGCAGAGTGGTGACTTTGCATGAGCTTGACATGGCTAGGGCTCGCTTCTGGGCGATCAGCTGACCTAACGGATTATTACTGGTAAAAAGCTCACAGAGACACACAACGTCATTAGTAACGACGGATTTTAGGGTGGTGCAACAATCTTTGGCCGGTTGCTTGTCGGTCCCCATGATGAAATTGAGACATGGCGATAAATTCATAAGAGTACTCGAACATGATCCACCAAGAGACGGAGCTGCAGCCGCAGCCGCGGCCAGAGCAGCAACGAGGTTAGTTACCATCAAGAAAATCAGTAACACGCTCGTCACCTTGTATTTCCATCGTGGAACAGCCCGGAAACATTGCAGCAAGTTGTGTAGCAGGTTGTGGAAGATAACAGGAAGAGCAGAAAGTGGTATCCGCCTAACCAAATGGCAGTTGAGTTCAAAACATATGTCAATCATATGCCAATTATAGGTGCATGCCAAATGTCAATCACATAAACAAAAGGTAGATGAAAAAGCTCATCCAAAGGAAGGCCTATCGGCCTAAATATAGTTAAATTAACTTAGTTTAAATATAGTTAAATTAAAATATATGTTAGGAAAGTGGTGGAAAATTGAGTCTACCTAGCCAAATGTGAGACAAATATCACCTTGTTCGTGACTAACGGAACTTGAATTACTCCAATAAATACATGGTTTTGAATTAACCTTTCCAACTTCAAGTGAATGTGTATATGTGATTTTAGTATATCAAATAATTAGATAAATATTGTTTAGATATTGGTTAAATAAATTTTAAATGTTAAATAATTGAATGCATTGGATTTTAAAACTATTCTATAATGCTATTCCACATTACACATTGACCAAGACTAGGTCATGATGTACGTACGAGATTATAATTCAAATCAATGGAATAAGGCCCTCCATTGAAATTCTAGTTTATGGTTATGATATATTTAATTTTATTGTTTATCTATTCTATAAAATGCCTATTCTTTTATTGGATAAGTTATTTCACCTATTGTTTAGAATGATATTATTAGAGATGATGGTTATCAATTAACTCTTTATGTCGTGATTTTGCTATGTCGATCAATGGTCTATAATATTGATTGTTTGGTAAGGATGCGTTTTGGGATGGACATGATCATGTTAGCTATATTAATTAAATCCATAGACAACCATTCATGGTTGGGTATAATGCAGGTGAAACATCTCCCATCAAGGGGATTGAAAATTCTAGCACCTAGATAACAATGAACCTCTTATTGGACATCGATTTGTATCTAGGCCTCAAATTGATAAAAACAAACGGTTTCATTATGGGATATTATCATGAAGTTTGTATGGTTTTGGAAGTATTATTTTCTTGTCAACCTAGCACTATGTGGAGCATCATTAGTTTAGAAAAAGAAACCTATTTTTGAGTCAATATGCCAAGGTTGTCAATGTATATTATTTCATGATTACCATGACAACTATGATGTCATCTCAGTATAATAGCAATGCCTCTTATTGGACCCCTACCATTGTTTCTTTTAACTTTTCAGTTTCCTTAATTGTAGCACACTTTACTATTTTTAGCAGTTTTTTGGGTCCTAAACTTCCGGAACCATTTTGAGGCCCTAAACGACATTTTTGGGGAAAACTAGGAGCAACACGGGCCCATGGACCCATCTCAAAGTTGTAGTTCTCGAATAGATCTTTCTAACAAGATATTGTACGCGTCAAACGAAGATCGTATGCCAAAGTTACGACCCCGGAAAGTTGATGTACTAATTTACCCAAATGGGGCCCAAGTTTGGCGTTTCATCTTCTAGGGTTAGGTTTTTTGGATGATTATGGTTTTCCGTTGTTTCTCAACAAAAAATAGGCCTTCGAGCCTCATTGTAACACAGTTCAGAGGCATGTAGCCACCACATCTCTTCTCAGAGATAAGCTACCATCGCCCTAGCTGTTTATGTCCATTTTCTGTTTGTAAGCATATCTCAATATTTTACATTAATGAAATGAAGTATTATTTCCACTGCATCTTTGTGTTTATGGTTATCTATATAATTTGTTGCGTTCCTATTTAAAACCGAATCGGTGGTATCGGAGGGGTCTGCTTTTTCTCTGTTTTTCTTTGCATGTCCCCAACGAGGTCGGATATAAGGAGTTAGGGCTTGAACTGGTCGAACCTTTGCAAGACTAGCCTCGCAAAACCCGACGGCCTCCCATGGCCGATGAAAAGAAAGACGAGGGAGCAGGAGATCCTATCAAAATCTTGCTCAAAGAAGCCCTTGAGCGACAAAGGAATGCGATGATGGACAACCTTGCCTAGATCCTTCAGCGGCTACCCTGGGGCAACGCATCGGCTTCCCACAACTACTCTAGAAATGCCACATTGTTTAAGGTACAAGTTAATTTTGAAATCCCCATATTGGAGGGTCAGATAGACACAAATGTCGTCGATAAATGGTTAAATATACTAGAGGGTTATTTTTCTGTTCATGATTTTTCCAGTCGGGAAAAGATTATTTTCGCTCTTCTCAAAGCAGCCCCCCACGTCAAGGACTGGTGGGAAACCTACTGCGAGCAGAAGGATGAAAGTATCGGCTCACTATTTTCAGCTGCACCCACCTGGAATTCATTTTGGGATTCCATCAAGGAGTAGTACTACCCTGTCGGAAGCTATGAGGGTCAATACATAAAGTGGACCACGCTGCAGCAGGGAAGGGACCAAGACGTGTTGGTGTTTACCAATATTTTCCATACCCTTTGCACAAAGTTGGGTATCAAGGATTCAGAGCAGCATTTGATACTCAAATACCACTACTGCCTGCACAAGTATATCCAGGAAGAAATAGAATTCCTGAACATCTCCTCGCTCGGCACGGCATACCGATATGCCATCAAGGTTGAGAAAAAGTTTAAACAAAAGAAACGAGACTTTGGATCTAAAAATTTGAAGCAGGGGAAAGATGCCCTCAAATCGCAGAACAAAGGACAAATCCAAGGTGGGTGGCCCAAGACAACCCGCCAAAGCTGCAAGCAAAGAACAACGCCGCAAAGTCGAAAAAGGACACGGGAAAATGGTGTGAGTTCCATAAGAGCTCCACTCATAACACAAGTGAGTGTCGGGCCAAGCAATTACTGGTGGCTAAGCTAAAGGTTTCAGAATCATATGCATGTTTCGAATCTGAGTTAGAACCTGACAAGGGGAATTACAAAGGGAAGCAGATTATCGATGCAGAGCCCAACGCCACCGTTGCCACCACGAAGATCCAGAAGGACGAACTTGAAGATCCAGAGGAGGAGGAGCGTCTCTTCCACTCTTAGATGTGGGTAAAGGGATCCCCGCTACAATTCATTGTCGACAGCGGGAGCCAAAAGAACCTCATTTCGGCAGAGGTCATGAAGTGACTGGGATTTCCAACCACAGCACATCCACAACCGTACACCATCGGGTGGCTTCACCAAGGATGGGATCTTCGCTTGAGCCAGTAGTGTCGCCTTCCATACAACATCAAGCCCTTCATGGATGAGGTATTGTGTGGCATTGCTCCCCTTGAAATTTGTGATGTATTATTAGGACGACCATACTTGTGGAAGCCACATGCTGTGTAAGAATCAAAGTCTCGTGCTGTTATTATTACTTTGGGAAATATGTTGTACAGGATACCGGAGGTAGCACCACCTACCGCCATCTCTTTGGTTAGTGCAAAACAATGCAGTAAGCTCATTTCCAAAACCGAGAAATTTGTTTTCCTGGTGATACGCCCTCAAGGAAAGAAGAAGACGGTGGCCACGACCTCTAAATAGAGCCCCTCCGCACGACAACTATAGATGGACAAGGTCGTGGAGGAGTATGAGGACATCTTCACCTCCCCTGCAGGGGTTCCTCTGCACTGTCAAGTCAAGCACTCCATCGATTTGACCCCAGGTGCGCCGTTGCCTAATGGACCAATCTATCGGTGCTCCGTTCTAGAGAACGATGAAATCAAGAGATAGATTCAGGAACTGCTACAGAAAGGTCACATCCATCCGAGTTCATCGCCCTGTGGGAGCCCGATTGTGTTAGTACAGAAGAAGGATGGGTCTTAGAGACTCTGTATTGACTATCGGGCGCCAAACAAGATCACTGTTCGTAATAGATACCCGATCCCAGGGATGGATGACCTCCTGGACCAACTAAAGGGGGCAAAATATTTCAGCAAGATTGATTTGAAGTCACGATATCACCGAGTACCAATCGAACCCTCCGATGTGTGGAAGATTGCCTTCAAAGCCAAGAAGGGCCTTTTCGAATGGTTGGTTATACCTTTTGGATTAACGAATGCTCCTGCAACCTTCATGAGGCTAATGGATGACATCTTACTCCCATTCACCAACTCGTTTGTAGTGGTATGCTTGGATGACATCCTGATCTTTAGTCAAAGTTGGGAAGAGCACCTCCAGCACATCCGACAGGTTCTCCAAACACTACGGCAACACAAGTTATATGCCAGTTTGGAGAAATGCACTTTTGGCATGACCTAGGTTCAGTATCTGGGATACATTATTGATGAACAGGGGGTGCATGTGGATCTAGCCAAGATCTAAGTCATTCGAGATTGGCCCTCTCCAGCCACTCTAACGGAGCTCCAGATCTTTCGAGGTCTTGCCAACTTCTACCACAAGTTCGTGTTGGGATTTTCTCATATCACTTGGCGCTTGATTCAAGTCACCAAGGGAGGAGTGAAAGCAAAATTCTTTTGGTATGAATCTCAACAGAAGGCAGTCACAGAGTTGAAAGATCGCCTCTGCTCGGCACCAGTGCTTGCATTGCTAGACTTGCAACAACCATTTGAGGTCAAGACAGATGCCTCTGACTATACTATTGGGGCAGTCCTTACTCAACACGGGCATCCAGTGGCATATCACAGTGAGACACTTTCAAACACAATCCAGAAGTATCCCACTTATGACAAAGAAATGTATTCCATTGTGCGGGTCCGCCGACAATGGAAACATTACATTTTGGGAAGGAAACAAACATCCACATAGACCACCGACCCCTTTAGTTCATACAGAATCAAGGGAAATTACAGAGTGATCGCCATCAGAAGTGGTCCACATACCGGCAACAGTTCCATTTGAATATCAAGTATAAGAAGGGCAGCACCAATAATGTTGCAGATTTCCTCAGTCGACCACCGATCATGTCATTAACCACTGTGCTCAACTCTTATGGGCACAAGACTTCTGATTAGCCACTTCTCTACAAAAGCGACCCAGACTTTGGCCACACATACCAGAAACTCTTGGAGTGCCGGCATATTCCAGATTTTCACCTCCAGGATGCCCTGTTATGCCACCTGGGTCACCTTTGTGTTCCTTCAAGCGAGCGTGCCAAGATGATTTGGGAAGCACACTATAGTCGGGCTGCTGGGTATTTCAGGGTTGAGAAAATGGTGGCAGTACTACAGAAGTATTTCTACTGGCCGAATCTTCGACAGGATGTCGGGAAGTACATCAAATCATGCACTGCCTGCGTCATTGCCAAATCGACAGTCAAGAAGCAAGGCCTCTATACCCCACTGCCTACCCCTAGTCAACCTTGGGAATCCATCTTCATGGATTACATGTCAGGGCTTCCTTCCACTAAGCATGGAAATGACTGTGTTTTTGTGGTCGTTGATAGGTTCTCGAAGATGGCCATTACGGCGGCCTGCAAGAAGAATATCATAGCAGAAGTCACTGCTAAACTCTTCTTTGCACGAGTGTGGGTAAACTTTGGGATCCCACAGTTTATCATCTCAGATCGCGATAGCAGGTTCCTCAATACATTTTGATCGAGTCTCTGATCAATGCTGGACACGACACTAAGTCCACAACCTTCCATCCTCAAACTGATGGCCAGATAGAGGTTGTCAACAAGATGATTGTACACATTTTGCGCATGTACAACTCAAAACATCCACGCACATGGGATGAGAGCCCCCCCTATGTTCAGCACAACTACAACTGGGCTCTCCACAATTCAACTGGCCACAACCCTTTTCAGGTGGGCTTGGGATTCCAGCCACTATGTCCCATTGATGTGGCCATGCCATTTGCAGCTACTCACGCAGATTCGGCTCATGTCCAGTCCGAAATAGATAAGG
>APFE030019212.1:76952-96459 GCA_000404065.3 Pinus taeda
CTCAATTACTGGTGGTTTGGTGGGACCAGTACTATATCAATTACTGGTCCCTGCACAACATTAGGAATCTCTCCCCTATATATATATATATATATTATTAATATCACAAAAAATCAGCAACCCAATGTAGTCGTTTCCTAGTCAAATTCAAATTCAGTCAAATTCAGAGTGGTTGGCATGATCTGATTCTTCAACTTGTCCTGACGATGAACCACAATGCGTCTAGTCAAATTCAGCCATTGGCATGATCTGATTCTTCAACTTGTCTTGATGATGAACCACAACGTGTCGACAAACATATTGTAACGTGATCTCCCCAAAAATTCTTGTCAAAAACATATTTTATATTATTATATTATATTATATATATATATTAATTATTAAATATCACAAAAAATACTTATAATAAATTTAATTGCATTTTCATGTGTGATCATTTATCTTCATTTCTATTCACTTGTAACAAATTAGAAGGTTTTCCTGTTTGTCGCTGGATTTTCCTTTGTTTAAGCTCTTTCTTAATGTTTTTTTGATATAGGATCGTTGAACAGTGAACCAAATTAGCAAACCAAACTCCAAAAAAAACTCCTCCATATTCATATACCTTTTCATAAACAATATACCCTCAGGAAAAATGGTTCAAACAACAATTATGAGTGGCTAAATTTTATATAAACCTTGGAAAAATAGAAAGGTGTGAGGCCGACCATTTTCAAATTGCAAACTCTAATCTCTACTCATTTGACCGTACAATAAGTAAAGGTAACAACAGCCCTAGCAGATATATGTGGGCAGAATACAAGTTGTCAACAGGCTGGAAATACATGGCCAAAAGCATGGAATGCGGGTATTCTGGAAGATGATTTTCAGTGGAGTAAGAGGCGAGATTAAAGGAGTTTGGCTGTCCTTAGACTGGAAAAGGGTTGTAACTTGAGATGTTCCCTAATTATTAATATTCTCTTTCCCCAACGTTTATAACACTGCCCATTGAATGTTTACACTACGGCCCATAAGTGACCATATGCACATGTGTGTAAGTAAAGGATATGTATGTGTATGTGTAGAACAAGTGCATACACACTTGTTCCTCCTCTTCACATGCATATGTTTCTGAGCACCTGTAAGGATATCCATGTGCAAAACCCTCCCATAGTTGAGGATATTCATCTTTGTGTATATTCTTAGTTAGGGACAACACCATCATTCAAGGTGAGGGTATGAGTATGTATGGTTATGCATGTGTGTGCTAGTGCATGCACAACCATCCCACAAGTGAGAATATGTATATGAGTGTACATGTGTGTAATGATATGCATGTTTGTGTGTGTGTGTCTATTTGTTTAATGATATGTATGTTTGTGTGTATATATGAGGATGTTGCATGCATATGTGTAGAACATGTACACACACATGCATATTCTCACTGTCTTTTGTGTGTGTAAAAGGATATGCATGTCATTGTGTATATGTATGAGGATATGTATGTATGCATGTGTACAACATACACAAATACACACATATGCATATTGTCAATTGTGTGTCTCCCAAGTGTGAATACATGCATGTATGTGTTGGATATGCGAGCAAACACGCACAAACACACATGCACATACATATCATTATACCACATTCACATACATATCATTATATCACATATATACATCCATATCCTTATACCCAACACACATATATAATTCTCTATCTTCATCTTTGGGAAGATTGTGCATGCCCACACACGACTTAGACAGGGACATGTGTATCCTTATAAAACATACACACATCCTCACCCACATGAAGGTTATACGTGTGCACACACGTGGCCTAATTTAACTTTAATGGTTACATAGACAACTTAGATTCAAATTTTAATGAAATTGGAACACTCACACGTCATTCACATGCATGCAAATTCTCACATTTGTATATGTAATTTCAACTGTCCAAAAAATAGGATATGCATTTGTGTGCCTACATACCACTCACATGCATGCAAATTCTCACATTTGTATATGTACTTACAACCGTCCAAAAAAATAGAATATGCATATGTGTTTGCCTACATAGATAATGAAAATAGATATAGTCCATTGTACTAATGAAGTTGTGAGAAAAATAATGTCCGTAGAGATGAGGTTATAAAATACTTTAATACTCTCATTAATGTTGCTTGCAAAATTCCAAAAACAATTAAGAAAAGAATATGGCTTGTACCAAGTGTCATGTGATAAGGTATTACATTAATGTTAAGGTACTAGTAAAATATACTACATTGATGTTATAGTACTCTCATTAATGTTACCTATAAAATTGGAAAACCAATTAAATAAATAATATTGCTTGTACAAAGTGTCTATATAATAAGATATTACATTAATATTAGAGTACTGTACTACAAATAGGTATTGCATTAATGTTATTTCACTTCTAAAAAAAACTTTATAACTTGACTAAACACAATCATATACTTACATGTTAGAGTATAAAACAAAATATATGACAAGTTTAATATCATTATTCCTACCATCTCCAATAAAAATAAAAAATAATATAATTTATACAAAATATCAAATACTTAATTTCACATATATTCTTAAATAATAATTAAAATTCACAATATTCTTAAATTAATAATTAAAAAAATATATAAATTAATAAGTATTTTATAAACCATAAACACTATATATTATTTTTATCAAAAAATTTAACAAAATTTAGAAAAATTACCCATATTTATATTAATTATTAAATAAACCATAATTACATCTTTAACTTTAACCTACCAAACACAATTATATTTAAGTATAAATTATTAAAATCAATAATTAATAAATAATTCTGAGGATCAATTTTAAAAAGAAAATACTTTAATCTCTTACTAACCGCAATAACAACCACAACCACAACCCACTATATATAACAACCAATGAAAAATAGAGTACGACAAATAGGTAATAAAAACTCTGCAAATATTGAAATACTAAACTGTTTAATAAGTATTTTTTGGAATTATAAACCATAAGAGATTCGACGAGTCAAACATCATTTTCAAAGTCAAAGTTCCAATTTCCACGCATTTGACAGTACAAGATGGTAAGATGGCAGGCTTAGCAGGTGTGGGATGATGAGATTGGAAATTCATGGACTTTCAATGCGCGATGCCTTAGTGTGGGATGATGAGATTGATGCAGTGGGTTGTTATTAGATTGTATTATTGTAAAATGATGATAAATAGTTATATAAATTAAATAGTTGATAGATGTAGATGATTATCAAAATATTGTGTTATTTGTAAAGTTGAATATCAAAATAGTTATGTGTTTTATGTAAAAAAAACTGTAAAAATTATAAGAAAAATATTTAAAATATTTTTTAGAAAGGAAAATTTATTATTTTCGTTAGATAAAAAAAAAAGAGTACAGTCACATATAGAAATCCGACATAAAATCAGGAGAGAGCTTAATGTTTCGAGAAACATTCATTTTAAAATTTTGGCACAGACCTAAAGAACTTAGCCAGACAAAAAGTCCAATAGAGACGAACAACAATCAATAATACAAAAAGGAACATTGAGCATGAAACAAATAGAAGTAGAGAAGTCCACAAGCCAACAAAATATAATGACGGATCACATCTCCTAAGCTTTAGAAAGAAGAAGAAGAAATAAAAAATGATAGGAATGATGTAATAATAAAGAAGACAATAATTGATGGCTTGAAGAAAAATGAAATCCTCCCCTGTTCATAAGTCGCGCACCTGACACAATTCATAAAAGATGAGTCCTTCTCATATTCCTAGTAGATATGCTGAAAGGATAGAGAGGGAAAATGGTCATTTAAAACTTTAATTATGTCCATCCAACATTGTACACTAAGAGACTAAAGATGGTTTCTCCCATTCAACCAATCAATAACACACTTTGAGTCGCCATAGACCTACAGAGAAGCAATTTCAATGGAGGCAACGCCAAATAAAAGAGTCCAACAGACAATGACTTCAACTTTCGTGTTAGATCCTTCCACAATATGCCACCAAATGCAATAAGAGTTATTTCCTTGTAGCATACTATAAGCCTCAACCCCATAAGAGCCACTATGAAATGTTCCATCAAATAAACCAACATTTTCTAACATAGATGTTGAGGGATAGGAGAAGTGGCGATGTTTCTTGGACTTTTGAGAAGAAAGGTGTTCAAAGAAAAAATGAAATATCTAAGGAAGAATTCAGGGGATATTAAGGAATGTGCCCTCAAAGTAGCTTATTGCGAGTTTTCCATATACCCCAAGCAATTAAAATAGGCAGAGCATTATCCCTACCCATTCTCTGATCCCACCATTGGAGACAAGTTTCCAGAAAATTAATGTGACCACCATCTAAATGATTTAGAGTGGAAAAATCTTTCTGCCATAGATCTTGCACAAGCAAAGATTTAAAAAAAAAAATGATTAATCGAGTTAGGACCTCTCAAACATAGGAAACAGACACTGGGGCCAATAAAACCACGCCCAATCAAGTTAACTCAAGTTAAGATTTTGTTTTTCAAAACCAGCAAAATGAAACATTTGAGCTTAGGAGGAATGGGCCACTACCATATATTTTGGAACCACCATTTGTTCCTAGATTTAATAAGAGTATCATTAATCACATCATAAGCAAGACTGACAGTTACGTAGCCAAAAGAGGAATTTCCTAGCCACATGATAGTGTCCTCCTCAGATAATGTAAGAACACTAATATTTAATTTAGAGATAGAGCCATCCCATTCATATGCCAGGAAGCCCTACATACCCAAATTAGAGGAACATTTACATTTGCCAATAAATATAGCCTCAGAATAGGTATTAAAAACATCACAAAGCTTATAGATTCCACGCGTATTAAGTTGTGCAATGAGCTTCACAAATAAAATATAGAAAGACGACCCCCCAATGAAAGGGTCTTTCCCTACTATAACCTTGTTGCCTTTGCTCAACTTCTAGGCCATCCGGGATGTAATCCAAGGAAGTGTTGCCAACAAACCTTGCCAAACATTTGATCCCATAGTGTATTTCTGACGCTAAACAAACCGAAACCATTTAATAAAAAAACAACAGAATATATACTAATCATTAATGAGATTGCTCATAAACCCGAGCCATTTAAAACCTTCAATAGACTTTTCATAGCCAATGCAAGCCCAAACCATTGAAGTTTCTTAAAACCCCATCCCCCATAGATTTTTGGTTGGGAAAACACCTCCCATATAACCAAGTGAGAGACTCCATTATTTTTCTTGCTCCCCTAGATAAAGTGAAACTTTGGACTGTTTGATCTTGTTAATGGTGGATTTAGCAACCTTAGAAAGGGTAAGCCAATAAACAAGAATACTTTTGAGAACTGACTTGACCAAAGTCATCCTCCCTCCAAGCGAGAGCCATCTGTAGCACCAATTGTTGATGCACTGCTCAATGTGCTTGTGAATCTAGGACCAGTCCTCCACAAGGTAACAATTTGGCTTCAAGCGGAATCCTAAATATGTAAAACCTTGTTCCAATTGAGCCACTTTGTATGGCAGGAAAGAGATTATGGAAGCAATGGTTTGGTCCATCATATTATACTAAGAAAAGGAAGATTTGCATTGACTTACCACCATGCCTGTAGCATAACAAAATGTAGAAAAAATACCATTAGAACTTCCCACTATGAGATCGAGCCATCACCAAAGATAAGAATGCCGTCAACAAAAAGAAAGTGCATTACGTACATGGCTCTAGAAACTTGAACACCTTTAATATAACCATCCTTCTTGGCCCAATTAATCATCCTACTCAAACCCTCAATGATTAAAAGAAATAAAAGAGGAGATAAAGGACAACACTATCTCAAGCTTCTTGAAACTAAACCAAAAAAAAAAAGGGTAGGAGAACCATTTATGAGAAAAACAAAATTAGTAGAAGTGATACATCCCATAATCCAATTTTTCACCTAAAACTCTAGTCCTATATGGAGGAGTCTAAGAAAACTCCAATTCACATGGTCATAACCTTTAACTAAATCCATTTTGAGAACAGAAGCGTTGCTTTGTTGTATCTTAATGGAGTGAATGGCCTCCTAAGCCACCCCAATGGCATCATGGATTAACATGTGCAGGAGGAAACTAAACTACTCAAGTGAAAGCGAAGAAGGGAGAACTCTCTTCATTTTCTTGGACAATACTTTAGAAATAGCCTTGTAAATAAGATTACATAGAGATATCGATCGATAATCATCAAATAAAGAGGCTTGTAACACCTGGGGATTAGTGTTAAGAATGTAGCATTGAGTGCCCCAGACACCTTCCATAGGTTTTATCCTTCTCCACAACTCTTAAATTATCATTCCTAATCAGATAAAAAAATACAAGATAAAATTCAATAGTCCATCCATCAGGGCCTGGACTCTTATCCTTGGGAAAAAATTTAAGAACCTCTTTAATCTCTTCCAAGGAGATAGGTTCTCCCATTGTGTATGTCTCTTCCATTGAAAATAGCTAAGGGAAATGTTGTAATAAATTTAGCTAGGATTTAATGAACAATATCTTGGGCCTCTAAAATGACTAGAGAAATGAGCCCTTGCATACTTCTCCAAATATTGTTGGGAGAAAAAACAGTTATCTTCATTATCCTGAATGTCCGAGGTGGCATTTGTGTTTCTCCAATGGGATGCAAATTTGTGAAAAAAATTGGTATTCATGTCTCCTTCTTTGATCCAAATAGCCCTACTCTTTAAGCACCATCGTTCCTCCTCTGCTCTAAGCTAATCCCTCATTTCAGCTATGGAACATAGTTTTCTTTTTATAGCATCTGAGAAACCTGTAAAAATTAGTGAAGATTGACATGAGTTAATTGAGGCATCTACCTTTTCCAATTCCTTATGTTGTTCTCGAACGTGAACCCCAAGCCAACATTTAACCTGATCTTTTAAAAAATATATCTTGTAATTCTTGGCATCCATAGCTGAGCAAGAAGGGCCAACCAGGAAACTTTCCAACAATCACAAACTAGTGTTAGAAAGGACTCCTCTTTAAGCAAATAATGGTTGAACTTGAAAGGTGTCTTTTGAACATAAGAATTAAAATCAAGCTGAAGAAAAATAGGTGAGTGGTCGGAAATGACATCCTGGTAAATCCAAGAACGATATTTTCCCACCTTAGACACCAGTGATTCAACACGAAAAAAATTGTCCAACCGTTTTACAACCCCATTAGCCCCATATCTTCCATTCCTCCAATTCACACCAAGGTGAATGGGATGAATATCAACAAGATTGGAATCAAGTAGAAGCTGTGAGATCACAGTAACCAAAAGGATTGGGGTGAACAAAATCACCCCAAGCTTCATTAAAAAAGGTCATAAAATTTAGGCCTCATGTAAGGATGAGGCAGTGTTCCCTAAGAAGACCACTATGAGAGATGAGATTCCAGTAGCTCTTTTGATCCTGGTAAGGCATGTAGCGATTGACCAAGATCATCTGTCTATCCAAACCCCTTAAAGACCCTTCCATTATGATTTCGACGAAAAAGGAATAAGGTTTTGGGGTAGCATCCTTAGGGTTCCATAGTGCTAAGAGACCCCCAGAATGCCCCACAACGTCAATAGCACATATGCACCAATTTCGACAATTTTTTTGAAGAGAAATGATGGATCTTTCAACAAAAACCATGGTTTTCTAAAAGAAGATAATCGAAGGACGATGCAAAGAAACCAGTCTTCGAAAAGCTCGAGCCTTTGAAGTGTTGAGAAATAAATGCATGTAGCTATTAGGCAAGGATAATTTTAGGGGTGAATGTTCACCCTTTGACGAAATTAAGGGGTTTTAAATTTTTAGTGGGCGAATATTTTGTATCATAGTACATTTTTACAAATCACCTCAAATAGCCCACCTTATTTTAAGGGAGAGGGTAAAAAAGGTAAATTTAGCCCTTGAAATTAGGAGTTACAACCTTCCATTCGCCCATTTTCAAGAATAGGTTTTATTTAAGTGAATCCATTCGCCCATTTTCAAGAATAGGTTTTATTTAAGTGAATCCTATGGGCCAATACCATATTTATAAAAGAGGTATGGTGAATTAATACAAATATAAATAAATGAAAAGTATGGTAAATAAATAAAACATATTTTATATTTACTCCATAAGTCACCTTATATAGATGCAAGGGTGTAAACAAATAAAAATATAAGTAAAGTGGAGATATGGTAAATAAATAAAACGTCCTTTTATACTTACTCAAAAGGTATGGTAAGTCAATAAAAATATAAATAAACTAGAGGTATGGTAAATAAATAAAGCCTCCTTTTATATTTAGTCCATAACCCTCGTTCTATTTATGTTATTTAGTCCATAACCCTCGTTCTATTTATGTAGGCTTGAGAAAGATGTTTTATTTAAGTTAATCCTATGGGCCAAATACCATATTTGTAAAAGAGGTATGGTAAATTAATAAAAATACAAATAAATGAGAGGTATAGTAAAAAATGAAACATTTTTTTATATTACTCCATAAGTTACCTTATATTTACGAACACTCAAAAAATGGGTTATATTTAGGTGAAACCTATGGGCAAAATACTATGGGACAAATACCATGGACTAGATTGTTATTAATACCATGCAAAAAACCATTATTAACCCTAATATTAGAATTAATAAAAATAAAAATGGCACATGGTATTGACCCATGGTATTCACAAAAATGGCACATGGTATTGACCCATGGTATTCACCTGGAATATAGCCTATTTAAATGGGGAATTGGTATTGACCCATGGTATTGACCTGGAATGTAGCCTATTTAAATGGGGGAATTAAACCAGCATAGATCCATCACATGGTATTGACCCATGGTATTCACCTGGAATGTAGCCTATTTAAATGGCGGAGTTGGTATTGACCCATGGTATTCACATGGAATGTAGCCTATTTAAATGGGGGAATTAAGCCAGCATAGATCCATTTTACTCTGGATCTACTAACCCTCGAGAGGTATCAAATATCGTGATATGCAAACTAGCATAGAGTGAAAAAATATTTGATCATCTTGGGGCTTGGTGGATCAAAAGTAAAATGGATGTTGTAATTTAATGTAGGTTAAACATTTTAGATTGGTTAAAATAAAAAATAAAATAAAAATCAACTATTGATTTTATTAATTTTTATAAATTACTAGTAGTAATTTTTAAGCTCCAGGTTTATGATAACCCATGATATTGACTCATGGTAATACCATGGTATTCATGTGAGCGTAGACTATTTAAAGGGGAAATTCTAGCATCTTAGATCCATCTTAATTCTGGGTCTACCAAGTGCTCAGAGGGATATATAGGTTGGTTTTTATGATAATGAAGATATTAAATAGACTTAGGAAATTATATTGTAAAAACATCTTAAGGTGAATGGTTAAAGCATAGACATTGGACAAGTATATTTGTGTACTTCTGTTTTAAAATTAAACAAATCCAGGGCTAAAAGGAACAAATTGATTGCACTAGTCATCCTTTTATAACTTTCCAACATATGCTGGAGTAAAAAGATTGGGTAATTTTTCTAACTACAAACAGGAACATACTTATGTATTGGCAGGGTGGTTAACAGGTCCCTAAAAGTGATGAATTTGAATTCTTGGTTTTATATATAGTATTAGGTTTTTTCTCATGCTTTCTGTGAATGACACGAGTGAATTTTATCCTACACACACTAGGTTATCAATATGTAATTTCAGTAATTTTGATTTCAAAAAATATTTTAAAGAAATGCAATGATTTCATTTGTGTATTCAATAAACACAATATTCTAATGGAATTCTACATTTGTGGTTCACCTATATAGATTCCATGGAGAAGTGTCAGTGGTATGACATCAATTGTCCTCAAGCAGAGGCTTTACTTTTACTCTTTTCTGGAAGCAAATACTTTCTTCCAACATTTTTGAGTTCCATGAAAAATTTGAAAGTCCTAATAGTATTCAATTATGGGTTCAAGAGAGACATAATATTCAATTATGGGTTAAAGAGATCCACACTGAATGATCTATCGGCCTTATCTTCACTTAGTTTAAGACTATTCACTTGGAGAGCCTGCATGTGCCCCCACTTCAAGATCATAGTAAAGTCATGTAGGACTTAGAGAAGCTATCTTTAAGCTTTTAGTGTTGATTGAAAAATGTTTGGGTTCAATAACACCCAGTCGAGCATTAAGCTTCCAATAATGCTAGATTTTAACCTGGAGCACTTTTGTGATTTGGAGGAGATGCCCCCTCGTATTTGTAACACATCTTCAGATGTGGATTGGACTATTACTAACTGTCATTTCCTTTAAAAGTTACCTGATGACTTGGGGAACCTCAACTCTTTAATAATGTTAAGGAAGGAAAGAAAGTACATTATGCTAAGTTCTCTTATGCTTTTCAAGTTTTTCTTGGATATCTACAATGTTTCGGGTAGGAAAGTGCATTCTATTAAGGAAAATTTGTCTTGATAGAAAGGCCCAATTTCAAATTCTAATGCTTTCAAAAAACATTGTATACCTGTAATGTTTCTAAAAGGAAAGCATATTTTTTCAATTTAAGTATCATGATCCCATATTCCAACTTATTTTTCAGTAACCCATTAGGCTTTGTAGCTTTGAATAAATCCATGTATTTTGATAAGATCCTCTTCCAAATTAGAATGTAGTTTCCTTTTGGAAATAACCACATACAATGTCTTGATTTTGTCATTGAGAAAATAGAGGTTGTGAAACAAGCCTATGCCATACAAGGACTTGATTCATTGATTATGTATCAATTATGGCTCTAGATATAGCAATGTCTTGATTTTGTTGCTTGAAAATAGAGGTTATGCTTTACTATTTCACAGAATTTCTTACAATCTTTCCATAAGTATTGATTTGTAATCTCAGTCACTGAGGGATGACTGTAATGATAAAGGTAATATTCCATGGTTTGAAGTTCCCCTCTTACTAAATATTTAAATATATCACAACAATTTAACTGTTAGTTAAAGGAATTGTATTTGATTTGTAAACAATTCATTGCTTGATTTATAGATTTTGATTTTTTCCCTTTTTTATTTTTTTCTCAGATTTGGTATGAGATATCTTCCAAGATTTGAGTTCCCTAGTTACCCCACCATAGCTACAAGGTTCAGATGCTATTGTTAAATATTCTTGGAACATTACAACTTTTCGAGTAAGTGTGCTTTGAAACATTGTTGTTGCTTTTCCATGGTGTTAATGCAAATAAGCACTACAACTAGTGCCATTATTTAGATTAAGTGCCAAAATCTAGGTGGTCTTGTAATGATGGAGTGATTATTTTCTAGCTACTAAGGCCATATGCATTTTTATCTCTTATGTTGTCCTATGATACTCAAATTCAGAATAAGAATTCGGGTCTCGTTTCCAGTGTAGATTGCAGTAAGTTTCTTGAACATAATATATAGTAGATTATCTTTTACTAATCAACTGTGAATGTGATCCCTCGCAGGAAAGAAAATTCAAAGTGACTTTGATTTCACATTGATTTGTCAAAACATCCACATAGGAAAGGAGATTCAAAGTGACACTATGATGGCCATCATGTCAAGCCAGGTGGTCGCACTCCCTTGATCGTGAGCATGATTGTGATCAAGATGGAAGACTTCATAGTCTAGATTGATTGTTTAGCAGTGATAGTTAGTGGGCTCATTCATAAAAGCTTCTATTTCACTAATCCTTTTTATACAGTTGTCAGATTCAATTTCCAAAGGTTTTAATTACAATATAGAGTTGAGTTTTGAGAGAGTTGTGATTCACAGTGTTAAGTATAGCAGATATGAAACTTGAACGAAGACAAGTATAGTAGAGGTATCAGACTCTTTTATAAGCTTACCTGCATATTATAAGGGACTTGGTTGGCTTTTTTATAATTTTATAAACAAGTTCCATGTCGTGGAAATGTGAAAAAAAAAACAATGATATTGCCACTATGTGGCTCTTGTCATATATGGTTTTATACTTTTTCAAAAAATTCTTCTAAGAGTTCACAATGCTAAGATTCACTAGACTTTACAAAGTTTTATTACTTAGTGAAAGACTCGCCCAAGATATTACAAGATTTTATAATTGAGTAAAATATTTCACCATGCCTGGTGAGAGATTCGCCCAAAAAAAATATATATACATATTATATTATTTGATAAAAATCGCCTTCCATTTTTCCTATATACCATGGAGATTCGCCCATTTATTATATTTATAAATTTAGGGGGGGTTCTTAAAATTTTCCCTGGTCTCAATGATTCTTTCATAACAAATCTTCACTTCAAACTCCATAACCTGTATTCAAAAGGTCCTCCACAACTCCACCTGTTAATGGTCAAGATGACGATGTGACCTACCTATCTACGACTCTCTAAACCCTTACTATCTATTTATTACATGCAAACTCTTAAGTTTATCTCTCATATTCACACAGTCGTTTCATATACGCAGTCTTTCCATTTTCTATATACACAATCATTCCATTTTTCATATACACACAGTCTTTCCATTTTCATAAATACGCAGTCATTCCATTTCCATACACATAGTCATTCCATTTCTTAAATAGCACTCATTTTATAGACAGTAAGAGTAATTTCGAAGGTTAACCAAAGACAGGGGATATGGGGCTTATTGTCGGGACAGAGCCCGTAGGGCTAAAGTATATGGAGGAGTATCCACAGCTTAAAGGGATGCTACAGAAGGCTAGATGGTTAAATTTTATTGAGAAATTTGACGGCTACCACAAGGAAATTACCAAGTCTTTTGCAAGGTCATTTGATGGCATAGAAGTGGAGATAGGAGGTATCAAATTTGCAGTCACAAAATCCTTCTTGGCAGAAGCAACAGAGCTTCCAAAACAAGCAAAAAGATGGTTTCAAAACAAGGAATTTCATGGTGAAGCTTGGAAAGTGATCCTTAGAAACACAAGTATGGATGTTACATTGTTTAGGAAGGGAATTCCCGTTTCAGCACTCAAGAACAAATGGGGTAATATGCTATTAATATTGCAAAAATTCACTATATGTGAAGGAAGATTTGGGTTTATATACGTTTACCATATACGCTTATTAATAATTTTTTTAGAAAATGGATCCGTCAACCTTCCCTTATTCCTTCTAAACAGTCTGATAAGGATGGCTACAAATGTCCAAAAGAAAATTGAATCCATAGAAACAACTATGTATCATCATGGATTAGTGAAAATACTAGTTTAATTCCATTTGAAAGGTATAAGGGATACCTGGGAAGATTTCTTGGCAAGAAAATTTTTCCAAGATGCTCCAGAGTCACCTGAGGAAAGTCATGTTAAGAAAAATAGGAGGAGAAAGATCAGCATTATCATTCAAAACAAATTTGGAACCTCCTCACAAAAGAATGATGAAGAGACAGCTTCTAAACCAGAGGTTAGAAAGCAGAATAAACAGAAAGGAAAAATGAAAGAGAGAGCTGAAGAAATCAATGAAGATATTCCTGAACCTTCATCGCCACAAGAAGATGAACAATTACTCTCCGAAAGACTGACCAAGATTAAGAAGCAAATCAAGAAAAAGAAGGAGATAGGGAAGAGGAAGAAGGACACAAGAGAAGAAACCATAAGCTTCCAAAACCTAAGAAGGGTCTCTAGACTCCGAGGTAAGGTGAGGAAGGTAACATCAAAAGAAGCCCAATTCATAAACCTAGAGGAAGAAACCCTAGTTCAATCTCCTAACAGTATTCCACCCAAACATAGTCCACAAAACTTTCCTCCATAGAACTTTGAAGGCAGCCCAAGCAGAGATTCTCCTGGCATAGATTCAATACAGCAACAAATCTATGACTACATATAGTCATTAGAGAGAAAGAATACCTCAATGGATCTAGTATCCTCAACCAATCTAGAGCAGCCTATCAATCCATAAGAATCTATAACTAGCTCTCTCAAACAAGAAATCTTTGAGTTAGAGATTTTGAACAGGCACATGCAAAAATAAAATGAAACCTTGAGGGAATAGAACAAGCTGGATAAAGCCATTCATGACAACATAATGTTGCATCTATGATTATGGTACAAGAAAAATAGGAAGCTGAAGAGAGAAAATAGGAATTTGAGTAGAACAATTATCAACCTCAAATACAGACTTCTTATGAAGAAGCCCAGGATGGCAGGCAGTCCAAGGAGAAGTAAGAAAATGAAGTTGGATGTGCTGGTAGAAGTGTCAAAATAGATGCAATAGGAGAAATAAGTTCACATTTTTTAAAATTGCATGGGGACATGCAATGATTTTGCAGTGGTCGTATGTTGAGCCTCAAAATTACAAAACTACTCTTTCCCTAGCAACTCTTCTCATTCCTTTTCTTTGTTTTTCCATAAGAAAGATGCATTCTCATCACCAATAACTGGTATATACTGTCTTGAGGAGGACATTTAGTGATTTACATGTTATGATTTTATGTTTTGTTGTTTGAATAATTTTTTATATATTAGCTATGGAACGCAACCTATTCTGCAGCTAATCGGTTGTTCCACAACTACCTTCATGCTCTAACAGGTTCCAGGTGTCAGAAGGAGAAACTAGCCACATAAGCAGCTTGGAAATCATCATGACATGGACCCTGTCCTATTCATTTAGCCCAGGTCGACAAAGAAGATGGCATAAGACTACAGTTAATGGATAAGTCAAATACAAAGAGACCAAAGGTAACAGGACTCTGTTTCGTGGTTAATTAATTCATTTCACAGTGACGGGAAGCGTTATCCGAAGCAACTACCTATACCTACGGACTTCAATAGCCACCTATAAAAATGAATCCAACAACCACCATGTCTTGGATTTATGTCTCCAGCAGCCGAGGAAGAAATTTTGCATATATGTCTTCTATGTGTTTGGTTGTAGTATGCTTTTCTCCACAAACAGTTATATGATTTTTCTTATAAATACCTGTGTAAAGGACCAAAGAAGTTAGTAGTAATAGTAATAGGTTTATTGTGAAATAGAAGTTCTAGACTCTGTAGCCTAATCAGTTGCAGAGGGCCCTTGCACTGAAGAAGGTTTCATTTTATTTTCTTTTTCTTTTTCTTGTTAACTGTAAATTCATCATTTCCTTTCTAAAACAGTGTTTACAATCATTTTCTTACTAACAATGTTTATAATGCAATTTTCATCATTTTCTTATTAACAATGTTTATAATTTAGATCAGTTTCCATTAGCTTGATCTCTTTTTAGTTTTTATCAGTAGTTTAGAAGATAGAACTCAATGGTGTAATCTTGTTTCTTCAATTAAAAACTAACCTTGTTTCAGGATGAGAGTAGGATTGAAGAATGATAAGGATACATTGTTGGATAGTTTACTTCATTCACTATTTTGCTAGTTTAAATTCTCAATTAAACTGATCAGTGTCATTTATTGTCTTTGCCATTTCATTTTTAGTTTACTAACTCATGTTGTTAACGAATGTTTATGGAAAACCCTTCAAGTTGATAATTCATTCTTAACAAAGTGGTTGAACATTTCATCTATGCAATGAGTTATTTCTGCATCTCTGTATTTGCTTTCTCTTCAATTGAAGAAGTACAAAATTACTCAAATTTCATCCCAAGGAGACTTTCTCCCAAAATTGAGAGGCAGAGTAACCAAGTATTTCATTTAGTTTTATTTTTGTAATTAGTTAGACATCAGTTGCAAATTTCACTTTCAGTTTTAATTCATGATTTGGAAATAATGGTAAAATAAGAATAGAAACTTTGTTTTCATTTCTTTCTTAGCTTTGCTTCTAAATCTTTCTTAGCTCTGTTTTCACTTCTTTTTAGCTCTGTTTTTCATTTTTAGATTTTTGAGCAGTTTTTAAAAAATTTAGATTTGGTCTTGATAATTTACATTATAAATCATTAGGAATTAAAAGACCAAAAACCCCCCAAAACAACATAAAACATAAAAACAACGAAGTAAGAAGGGTTAGCTATCACAAACAGTGCACTACACTTCATCAGTTTACGATACCTGGATTGATAATTTATGTAGAGCGATTTAGGACACTAAATTGACCAAACAGTAGGAGCGAAGCCACGAACCACTCGCAGTGTTGTCCATCTGTTAAGTTCAAATTACCTTTGCAAATTTTACACTTCAATCTCTGATCCAATTCCCAAGGTGTCTCACCTAGTTTCATTGTGATTTCCTTGAACCCCACAATCAACTGCACCTCAAATGTAGGCCTATTGAACTCTTTATTCAGCGCGGTCTAGATCTCTGCTAACCCAGCATTTGTGTTATCATTAGAGTACTTGATTTACCAAGTTAGCGCGCGATCCTGTAAAGCACTAACCAACGTTTCCTTCTTCATGTGATCATTTTTGACGCCTTGAGCTTCCCATACAGATTTTACAACGAACCAGAACTGGTCCTGGTCCTCATTTTCCAAGCCCTTAAACAAAGGTAGCTTCACTGAATTCGCCATGTTGAACTATGGTGGAGGTGGTGGTGGTGTGGGAAAAGTGGCACGGGGAGATGGTGGTGAAGGTGAAGGTGGTGTGGGTGGAAGTGGTAGCCACAGGAACCCTTGTTTTATCAACTAAACTACACTTCACGGAGAAGCTTACGCTACTCCCTCTTCGTCACTCAAAGGAGGTGAAATCAGTGGGCTATATTTGGGATCCTTGCTTTCTTCATTCTTGTAAGTCTTTCCACTTTGCATAGCTCTGAACATCAAGGCAGTTGTGTAACTCATTTTTCGCACAATAACATCTTAATCCAAGTATTTAAAGACTTCAAGTACTTACCTCGTAGACCTTTGAAAAAGCGTCGCTCTACCTCGCTGTAACTGACTGATGTATCGACCATGAATTCTGTCACAAAACCCCCTATGATACGAATGAGCCAATGATCAACAATGCGAGTGATCTTATCCTCAGAGGCTTCCAAACTCTGTTCTAACTCTGGGGTCTAGACAATAAGACTGTTAAGCCTCCACCTTCCTTCTCTATCCGCTAGCTTCACGATCTACTCGTATAACTCAACTGGAAAGGAACATAAAAAGATCTCTTGGATTTCTGTATACAGGTACCTCTCTAGCCACTGTTCCTTTGTCAGTCGTGGATTTCTATTCTACTATGCTTCGAATTCATGGATCTTCCTATCCAACCAATCTTCAACCTCTTTCTTAGTTGGATTCCAGTGATATGACATCACACATCTCTCATGCAGATTCTTGTCCTGGCAACGAAACCATTTTTTGGCTTTGTGGGGCCTAACCCAGGTTCAGTGTTAGTTAGCCAAACAAATCCCTACACTACTGGCACTTTCGGCATCAGCCCATGGAGCACAAACCGAAGTCTCACCTGAAGCAGTATGGAGGGATGCTGGAACCAAGTTTCTGCACCTTGAGATAGTCGCGATATCAATCTATATCCTCTACCCCTACTCTCGTGCAAGTCGCTAAGCGTAAGGGCTCTGTCACTCTACCCTTTATTCCACCCTTCAGTGCCTCCGCAAAGATGTATGATTGACTTTTGTGTAGCCCTAACCCATGGCCCAGGTTCTTTTGCACAACTATGACAATGTATTGTATAGGTTCCCAAGTTATCTCAAGTATTTTACTTAGCTTATTAATCAATCACAATTAGCACCGCGTAAACTAATATCCTTACTTGTGCTTAATTAACTGATACAATCACATATATTTGCGCATCAAATAAACATTGTAAATTAAACCCAAGACACAATATAATCAAATGCATTAACACGAACTAAATACATAATAATTGAAAAATACTTCTCTTTATTGCTATTTTCAGTTTAATACAGACTCTATCCGCCTTGCGCACACAGCTGCAGGGGTCCGCACACTTAGCTGCGGACTTCCACCCTAGGCCTCTGCGCACTCAGCTGCAGATCCTCTACCTATGCCAAGACCCGAGAACACTTAGACTTTTTCACTTACTTCCTTAACTCCTCTCTTTCCTTCTCACTACTTAGAGCTTACTTACTTAGCTCCTTTTTATACAATCCATGGACCACGGACCATGGGTAGATCTTTACAGCCGACTTTACACTTTACAAAATAAGGGCGAACAACCCTTTATGACTCTTGACACCTTTGTGCTCCGCGACCACAAAATGTGGAGACTTTACAGCTTTATTAAAAAATTGTCCCAAAACATGGGCTTTTAGCCCCAAAACTGCCCTTAGGGGAACCCGTTCCCAACAAATATCCACAGTAACTCCATGTAGGTGCCCCATAGGAACAATATTTTTCTGGTTTTCCATTCACAGTTAGATTGGACATCATTGTAGCACTCGTTTTTCCATTCTTTCCCACGTTTGTGTCACCAAAACATTTGCATCAGATCCCAAATCAAGGATTAGTTGGTCCATTCAAATTCTCTAATCTGGGTTGTCAATCTCATCTTGTGATCAATCCTTTTCTTACCATTGTCTACTTTGTGTACAATGCATTGTTTAGGTAGTATCTTACCCTTTCCAGTGCAGTTATCTATCAACTCCTTTAGTCCCTCTAATGCTTTTTGATCCCTTAGAGGCTTCATGCAGGTCTGTAAAAAATATGTCAACAATGAAGGATTTGTTTCCTGCATAGTACTGACCTCCTCAAGTTTCTTTGTGCGTGTACTCAAAGCCTTGGACGTAGAGTCTCCAACATCCGCAAAGCTCCTCTTTGCCTCCATAAATGCTTCCTTCACCTTATTCAAATCAAATCCAACATCTTTGTCAGCATCCTTTTGTACCCATATAATTTCCTCTTGTTGTTTCCCTTTATCCTCCTCGGTAGCTATACTGCTTCGCGTAACAATATCAACACTAGGTCCATATTCACGTGGTTTTGATCTCTTCATATAGATGTCATGAGTAAGCTATTGAGTCTGGGTCTTCTTTTCTTGTGTTTTCGTGATGAGCATAAGATAATCTTATATGACATGATCAAACTGTCAACAATATTGACAAGAGGGGTGAGTTGGATTCTGACAATCTCATGCGAAGTGACCTATTTCTCCACAATTGTATCAAATGATCTTTCCATGACCTATTATAGCTCCTCCCCCTCTTCCTCTTCCTCATCCCTGGAGTTTCACCTTGATCTTGCCAAGGATGGGCCTCCATCTGTACTCTATATGTTGGTGTTATGTCCATCATTAATTCATAACTTTTGAAAATTGTGCTCGTCATGACTTATAGACTTACACAAATTGAAACACAGTTATTGGGGAGTCTACACAAACTTTTGTAACAAGTGGCAATTGTCTGTTGTATGTTTTCCTATGATCTGGGAGATAATGCAACATCGTACCACGCTTGCACTCATCTCAGTAGTATTTTTTCCTTTAGGGAGACAGGACCTCCCCCAACTAGATAATTCCGATACACTGGGAAACAATCCTTTTCGTGACTATGGTCTTTGCATTTTAAACACCATACTTCTGTGCAGGTCTCATTCTAGACTTCTTTTCCCTCTTTGAGACTCGGCAACTCCATATGCAG
>APFE030019220.1:0-15504 GCA_000404065.3 Pinus taeda
GACACCTACTGAAGATTTGGCATTGTCCCAGAATAGCCACTGAACTTGGTTGTCATGGATAAAAAGATGACACTCGACCACTTCCACGAGATTTTTCCCCGGAGAACTGCATGAACAAAGAAGGCAAAAACACTTCAGTGCACGCTGGCTAAAAATCATAACCAAATTTAGGTGGCGCGGGCTTTGCTCTATGACAGAGCGTCCATGGGCGCGCCCTCTTTGGAGGAACTGAGCCATTGGCGCGAGTAAGACATTGTGGACCTGCGCTAATGGAAAAAGGGCACTTTTTAGGGCTAATCTGGAAAAGGTGTCTTCAGGGAGTTTGAAGTTCATACTCAGGAGAATCCAATGCAAGTGTTTTTAAGTTGTGTCACTGGTCACAGGTCCATAAATGCGTCCTCCAATGTGCAAAAGCAAGGGTAACAGGGACGGTGACCAACGGTGACAAATTACTGCGTAACAAGAGGCTCCGACCACGCTGACATGGTCCTTACACCATTACTAAGGCTGTGGGAAATAATGCTTCGGAGCACACCATTCCTCCATTCCTTCACCTACACCAAGTGTTCAATGTGGACCATCGTCAACCAAGCTTCCCACCATTTCTGGACACATCAGAGATTGCAGAAGAGCTCACCAGAGACCCAGGTCAATAGAAGCTTCCTCATCTCAAGGAGGAACTCAACGAAATCGGGACCATTGCTTCCTAAGGGGGGAGGAATGGTCCAGGTGGATGTTTGTGGCCACCCACCTATCCCACTTGTACCTCCGCAACTATCTCTTTCATTTTTTCAATTTCCTAAATTGTAGCACAATTTACTATTTTTAGTAGTTTTTTGGGTCCTAAACTTCTAGAGCCATTTTGAGGCCCTAAATGACGTTTTTTGGGAAATCTAGGAGCAAAATGGGTCCGTGGACCAATGTTTCTCTTCTCAAAGTGATATTTCATAGATAGATCTTTCTAACGAGCTATTGTACGCATCAAATGGAGATACGGTGCCGAAGTTATGACCTCGGGAAATTGATGTACCAATTTACCCAAACGAGGCCCACAATTTGGCATTTCATCTTCTACGGTTAGGGTTTGGGATACTAAGGGTTTTCCATTGTTTCTCAACAATAAATAGGCCTTCAAGCCTCATTGTAACATAGTTCAAAGGCATGTGGCCACCACATCTCTTCTCAGAGATAAGCTGCCATCGCCCTAGCTGTTTATTTACATTTTATGTTTGTAAGCATATCTCAGTATTTTACATTCATGAAATGAAGTATTATTTCTGCTGCATCTTTGTGTTTATGGTTATCTCTGTAATTTATTGCATTCTTGTTTAAATCCGGATCACCACACCACTCCCCACCTTAATCACTTTGGAAGTTGGTGGGGTGGCAGGAACCCCCACCACTAGAGAACTCTCTCACTATGCTCGTCCAAGATTTATCTTCATGTTAGTTATGTTTTTTTAATTAATTTATTTCAAATTAATTAATTAAAAAAAAAATCATAATAACACATGTTATATTAAACTTGTGTTATGGATAAGCCATCGTATTGGTTCATAGTATTGTAACTCTATCTCATATGCTAAGTCAATTCAATAATAATAATAATAATTAAATTAAATTTATGATTTAGTTAATTATTATGATATTTTTAAATCTAATAAATGTGAAATTTATCATAATTAAGTGTTTTGATGCATATTATGAATTGATGCTTGTATATATTTACTAGTAATATAATATATATTACTCCACTAACTATATTAATTTTTAATATAAAGAAAAAATAAAACTACCAAATAAAATATATATTTTTAATGGCCCAGTCTAAGTTATGGACGAAATAGCTTTTTTTTTCACCGAATTCACCAAAATTTGACAATACAATTTCAAGAATTGTTGTTTAAAACACATTTTTTAATGCATAGATAGATTCGGAACCCTGAAAAACTTGAGAGACACTCAAATTATGCAGATTAAACAATTTAAATTCAAAATCACTTGAATTAAAAATAAATCCATTGAAAATTCTCCTAGTATTTCACGTTTTGCTAAAGCAAAAATTCATATTAAAGAATAAATCTAGCATCACTTGGTATTTTCACCACACGGTCATGAACATTCACGAATTGTAGGATATTGGGCCCAATATCATCGCAACGCACTTTGAGGGCTATATTTCCCACCTATGATTGGTATTTTTGAACAACATTCATAATAGCAACGATTTAGTTAAAGCTCATAACCAGAATACTGCATTTGTTGGGTCTAGTTATGGTTATGCTGAGCTCCTCTCCCTATTATTTTTAACAAGTCTTGCAAATTATAGGGTACAGACCTAGACGCTATAACCTATCATGAAAGTGGGAAAACTTGAAATCAAAATTAAAACAACCTAATTCGGAGCTGGACAAATTTGAAAACAAACCTTTGGTTGACTAAACTCACAAATTTGAAAACTAACCTGAGAATATAATGAGAGAAAATATTAAATCAAACATGGGCTCTACCTTGTCCCTTGTAAGTTCCATAATTTTTGAGAGAATGAATTATATAGGTTATTTTTATTTTATTTTATTTTTAATATATATATATATATAATTTAATTTTTTATTTTGTTTTTTTTTTGGGGCAGGAAAAAAGTGTCTATCTTTTATTCTGGTAAAACAGTAGATATATATGATGAATAGATTGTCCTCATAAATCCAAAGATATCCATATTATGGCTACATGGAGTCGTAAATACTCGACATACAAACATCAAGAGCTATATGCTACTAAAAACCAGAAGCATTGAATCTATCTTTGCTCTGCCCCTTCCTCAATATTTTTGATGCATGGGATACCCGCATAAACGAGGACCTTCCAACACATCTCAAACCTCCTACATAGATTTCATTCAAACTTTCCAAACTTCATCCAATAAGCATCTTTAGTTATCTCCATTACTTAGGATTTTTATTTCTGGAATTTTAAAATCCCAATTGTGATAAAAATATGTGCACCCAGGCAAACATTATACCATCAATTACTACGTTGTTCCTATTCCAATATATATATCAAACTAAATTGATTAAACGTTCTTTCAGAAAACAAACTACGTTCACAACCATTTGACCTTGTTTGTAAATGAAAGTCCGAAACCAGCAGATGTCTTCATGTGCATAGTTGAACAGAGGTTAAGGAACCCGCGCTCCAAGTCAGCAGTTTACAATCCATGTGCTCACACCATCGATATAGACAATATTTGATTAATACACAGTGTTATATATATGTGCGGAAACCCTCTCCACGCATACAAACAGGTCATTAACTATCGATTTGGAAGGCTAATAACCACTCAGCCAGCGGAAAATAGCTCCATAATTTATAAAGAGGAATCAGTAGACTCTGAACTCCACTAAGTCTCCGACTGCAGACACATCAAGATTCATAATCTTTCTCCTTCTTGCCGGCCATTACATATACCACTAGATACTAGCATGCCATAAAACGATCTGGATACGCACGGCGTGTGAGGTGCGATGGGGCTATTCTGTTTACACGGATCTATTTAAAAGTTTACACAATCGTATATTCTAATCACATCGATCAAACAATGAGGTATATCTTTGACAACATTTTATAAACCACGCATATTAGTTGCGCCCTCATGATTGTGAACAATTATATCAAAGGAATTTAATTGCGCCATACTGAAGTAAAGTTAGAATTTCGTTCTGATACCCATAGTTAAACAAAAAAAGGAGAAATAAAAAGGCCATTCAAGCCTTTCCCCACACACAGTGAAAATCAACTATTGGATACAAGCATAGTATCATAAAACCAATTGCACTAAAATTCGAGAGAGTGTTTAAAATTATACTTTGTCACCGCTCCTCCCTCTCCGATGAGAGCTTTAGCTGCTTCATTAATTTATAATAACAATGGATATGTACATAAAGGATAGATCAGAGATTATCTCCTAGAAAAAGCAAGATTTTTCCGTTTTTACACAATGACTTAAAGCTTGAAGCTTTATTCCCTATTTTTTATTCTAATTTTAACTGAAAAATCATAGCAATCCTATCCTAATCCTTTTTTTTCTAACTATTCCCTCATTATCTTTATTTTCCTATTAAAAACAACAAAATACTAGAAATTATCACACCCCCTCTTTATTCCACATTTACAAATGAGGATGGTCTCGATGCTCCTGCATCATACACCCAACCTTAAAACTAATCATGATCTCCTGATCATGTGTTCGGATCTGTGTATGCCTGGATCCCACACCTTGTGCTGCAAGTTTCCATTTGCCACTGCTTTTATGTGTTGTTTTTCTCTAGGTCTCCACACCTTATGCTGCTTTGCTCCACTAGCTTCACTCTTGCAGTCTTCTGTTATCTTCCTCTTGTTGCTTCTCCTTTGTTTCACTGCTGCTGGAATTTTCCAGGACTCCTTTACCATCATCCGCTTCATCAATTCAATTTCTCTGTCTAACAGATTTTCTCCAACATCTTCATTTAGACATGTACTCACAAAATAATTGTTAGAATAAAAATCATAAGGCATCAATGCCTCTTCTGCTGCTATCAATGTTGTCTCAGCTGTCATCATAAATGTCGCCCCACATGTTGCTCTAGCTGTCACTATGGATGTTGCTGCCTCCCAAACTTCCTGTCCCTCTGCAACATTCCTTTGCTCATCATCTGCAATTTCATCTGCAACTTTTTCCTCTGGTTTAGATGTCTCCAACAAGTATTTCAACACATAAGTCCTCTGTTTCTCCAACTCTCTTCTCTGGAGATCTAGTTTTCTATACAAGTCAACAACTTCATTAGGAGTAGATTTTGGAAACTTCACATAACCTTTTATACCTTCAACAAATCTTGAGCAATCATCAGCTGGTCCAACATTCGGATTAGACTCTTTCGTCTTCATTTTCTCATCATTGATCTGAACAACCTTCAGATTCAACTCTTCTTGGACAGATTCCAAAGCTTGTTCATTTCCCTTTACTTTACCTGCAAACATGTACAATTCATTAGTCTTTAAATCACAAGACTTTTTAGTCTTGACTGCTTTCTTCAGCACTTCCATTTGATCAGATCTGCATGTGGAATCTTCTAATTTCATCTCTGGCGCAAGAACTCTAAGCCCCTTTTCCAACAAGGCAATGAGAATTTGCCTCAACCTCCTCTGCAATTTTCGCCAAATCACTCTCTTTCCCTTCAGTGGAAAGAGCCATTTTCCTTTCTGCTTTTCCCGCTCTTGCAGCCGTTTTTCTAGTACCTGTAATTGTGCCTTTATTTATGCAATCTCTCTTTCTCGAACTCCAACAGTCACCTCATCTCTGTGGCACTGAACCTCTTCCTCCTCTAGAAAAACTCTCTCTGCCTCTGGCAGACTGCTTCTTCATTAGTTTCTCACTCACCATGAGTTGTACTAGCCTCTGCAACAACAATCTCTCTTGCTGCAACTTACCTCACTAATCCTTCCATCCGGATCTGGTCTTTTGGTAAGTACTTAGTTCACTGCCTCTGGAACCTCTTGAGCACTCCTCTTCTCTCTAGGTTGTCTCCTCAACTCACTCTTCTTCTTCAGGACACTGCACTTGTCCTGCTTATCCAGCCTTCAGCTGAATGCCAGGTTCACTGCCACTATTTTCTGCAACCATAAACTTAAATCATAAATGTCGAATCAAAAAATCATCTCACCTCTTAATATCTTTCATGATCTTGTCTTCGTTCCACTTCTGAAATCTTCTTCACTTATGTATGCTGCATATCAGATCTTCAACAAAACTTTCTTGAGTTCTTAAAAAAAAAACATACTTAAAAAAAAAAAAAAACTTCTTCAAGAAAACATTCCCGCTCTGATACCACCTAATACAGGGGATACCCGCATAAACCAAGACCTTCCAACACATCTCAAACCTCCTACATAGCTTTCATTCAAACTTTCCAAACTTCATCCAATAAGCATAATTACTTATCTCCATTACTTAGGATTTTTATTTCTGGAATTTTAAAATCCCAATTGTGATAAAAATATGTGCGCCTAGGCAAACACTATACCATGAATTACTACGTTGTTCCTATTCCAATATATATATCAAACTAAATTGATTAAACGTTCTTTCAGAAAACAAACTACATTCACAACCATTTCACCTTGTTTGTAAATGAAAGTCTGAAACCAGGAGATGTCTTCATGCGCACAGTTGAACAGAGGTTAAGGAACCCGCATTCCCAGTCAGCAGTTTACAATCCACGTGCTCACACCATCGAAATTCCACGCATATAGACAGTATTTGATTAATACACAGTGTTATCTATATGTGCGGAAACCCTCTCCACGCATACAAACAGGACATTAACTATCGATTTGGAAGGCTAAGAACCGCTCAGCCAGCGGACAACAGCTCCGTAATTTATAAAGAGGAATCAGTAGACTCTGCACTCCACTGAGTCTCCGACTGCAGACACATCAAGATTCATAATCTTTCTCCTTCTTGCCGGCCATTACATAGACCACCAGATACTGGCATGCCATAAAACGATCTGGATACGCACAGCGTGTGAGGTGCGATGGGGCTATTCTGTTTACACGGATCTATTTAAAAGTTTACACAACCGTATATTCTAATCACACCAATCAAACAATGAGGTATATCTTTGCCAGCATTTTATAAACCACACATATCAGTTGCGCCCTCATGATTGTGAACAGGTATATCAAAGGAATTTCATTGCGCCATACTAAAGTGAAATTAGAATTCCGTTTTGATACCCACAGCTAAACAAAAAAAGGAGAAATAAAAAGGCCATTCAAGCCTTTCCCCACACACAGTTAAAATCAACTATTGGATACAAGCATAGTATCATAAAACCAATTGCACTAAAATGCCAGAGAGTGTTTAAAATTATACTTTGTCACCACTCCTCCCTCTCTGATGAGAGCTTTAGCTGCTTCATTAATTTATAATAATAATGGATATGTACATAAAGGATAGATCAGAGCTTATCTCCATGAAAAAGCAATATTTTTCCTTTTTTACACAATGACTTAAAGCTTGAAGCTTTATTCCCTATTTTTTATCCTAATTTTAACTGAAAAATCATAGCAATCCTATCCCAATCCTTTTTTTTTCTAACTATTCCCTCTTTATCTTTATTTTCCTATTAAAAACAACAAAATACTAAAAATTATCACACCCCCTCTTTATTCCACATTTACAAATGAGGATGGTCTTGATGCTCCTGCATCAATTTCCTAGATTCACACAAGTGGATCTAGAATACTAAAATACATCTCAGATCATTGACTTGTACTACATTTAGCTATATTGTAGTAATCTTTCTTATGTCTTTTCTATACAATACCATATTTAAAATTTGTACAAAAATTTTACAAAGAAATACAAAGATTTTCAAGGTACTTATCTGTGTTGATGTTCTTCTTTTTTGTATTTCTCTTTAGTTCACTATCCCACCAGTATGACATTATCTACCTCTGTCACGTCTGATCTCATTTTAATCAGGATATGCATACCTACATCTATGGTTATTAATTCTTTTTTGACAATTCATCTGTGATCTTGTTGTGTGCCCTACTAATATGTTGAATGGAAGGTTGATGAAGAGTATTCCCTAGGCTTTGTATACGTCTCAACTAGCCTTGTAAGGAATTTTGTTGAATGTTATTCTTCCCCATAACATGATCAATCATACATCTGGAATCCCCATAAATTTGCATTTGTGGTAAATCCAGAAAATTGATAAACCATTGTAGGAATCCATCTCTTGAACTTTGAGTTCAAATTATTGAATTATGTCGCACTATGTAAGCGTCAGTCATTAAATTATGGTTACCCGATAATAAGCATCTATGTTAACAATTTTGTCCAAGGGTTAAATTCCATGATCATAAATTCTACTTAGTGAATTTGATCTTGGTCAATTTTAAAGTAGTCCAAAGTTATAGATATATTGAACTTAGTCAGATGTTTGAGGTGGAAACTTTTATATTGAACTTAGTCAAATATTTGAGGTGGACACTTTACTCATTAGGGATCAGAAAACAAACAAATGATAAATGTGCGGTTTTCTAGGTTTTGATTGATTTTAGTTAAATGTTTCGGCGGACACTCGACCTACATCACTAACTAGAAAACAAACAAATAATGAGAGTGAATGTTGATCCTACACTAAATAGAAATTTCTAGGGCATAAGAGTAATGTTCAATTTTTTGTTTAACTAATAAAAGAAAGTGTTGAGAAGAAAAAAATTATTAAATTATTAATTAGATTATGAAATGGTGAAAATAATTAAAAACTTTAATTAAATATACTAGTCAAAATTATTAAAAAGAAATTACAAAGATTATTACAATTTTAATGAATAAAAAGGTCAAAATTAATAAAACAGTAAAAAATGAAAAAGGAAAAATAATAAAAAAGAGATGTGTTAGATAAAAGAAAAGAGATTAATAGAAGTATGGATTTACATGGAATATTATATTAATATATATAGTAAAGTATTAATGCATCGATACCATATTATATTACATGAATTAATTCCACTTGATACGAGAAAATGATTGTTAATATTAGATAATTATACATGATTTTATTTATGATTCATGAATGAATGAAATTATTATTAAAGAATAAAGAGATAAGAAAAATGAAACTAGGAGGAAGGAGGGTTTGAGAGGAAAAAGGGAAAGAATGGGAAGATTGGATACGATTAGAAGAATATTATAGAGCGGGTTGATAGATAATAAGTTTTCAAGAGTGGCTAAATTTGTAGCGATCTTCTCTGTTGAAGTTATTGGTGTGCTTTTTGATCTCTAAAGATTTTGTAATCATTCAACTATTGTGAAAAGGTATGCAAACAAGGATTCGTGCTTGCTCAAAATAAATAGATGTTTGATGTTGAACAATTGCTCAATGATGACAGATTTGGCGACTTGGTAATGGTTGTTATCTGCCATGTGCTCATTAAGGAAAGTTGTGATTAGTTGTCTTGTTTGGCCAATGTAATACTTTCTGCATGAACAAAAAATTTGGTAGACACCTGATCCTTGCATGCGATTAGACTTATCTTTAGAAAACTAAAAAAAATTCCTGAGGGTTTTATGGGGTTTGAAAAGAGAATGTTTTTCTTGGCCCAAATCTTCGCAATGATATTAGTGGTTCCTTTAATGTAAGGGAGAGAGATCTAGCCAATGGGAGGGGAGGGATTAGAGAGATTGGATTTGGGGTGAGAGGCTGCCTAGACTACTTTACATATTTGAAAGGAAGAGTGGTCATTTGTTTTGGACACTTAGTTCAAGTGGTATTTTTCTGAAGAGAGGAACTAGGGAGCATAGATTTTTGTGGCCTAGAAGATAAGATTTTCTAGGACACTAGATTTTTGGGAAGCGTGATGGTGAGAATGGCAATTTTATTAATTTTGACCCTTTTATTCATTAAAATCTATTAATCCTTTTAATTTCCTCTTTTTATCTCTTTTGACTAGTATATTCAATTAAATTTTTTAATCCTTTTGACCATTTCAGAATCTAATTAATAATTTCATAATACTTTGTTTTTCAATGGTTTATTTTATTAGTTAAAAGGAAATTTTTGAACATTACGCTTATGCCTTACAAAATTTTATTTAATGTCAGATCAACATTCACTCTCATCAACTATTTGTTTTCTAGTCCCTGTTATGGGTGGAGTGTCCACCCGAAACATCAGATAGGGTAAACATCTACACAAATTTTTTCGAAAGTTCTCTCATAATGTAAGTAATAATATTTTCTTTATATTATTTTTACAAAGAGACAGATAACACTTCTCTATGTGTTATTGGTTTATCACTTGGAAAATGATATTAATAGTATAGGTTCATAATCTTATCATTACAAATTGCAAAATCTATATGTTTGTCATTTAGAATGTAAAGAAAATTAATATAAATATTATGCCCACAATTGACAACCAGACCTATAAAAAATCCATCATAGAAGACCATAGCATAAAAACTTTCTTTCATGATCATGTTGGCCTGAGGGAGAGTCCAACTATATTCATGGAAGAGGTTAAATGTCTTCATCAGGAGGTGAAGGAAAGGTTTACTAGCTTTTCAATGAGCATAGTAACCTTTTTGTTCAACCTTCCCATGAGAGTTTTAATGTGCCAATATAGATTGAATATTTTCATATATGAAGTATGAAGAGACTTAGTAGAATTACCAATCTCTAGGATCCAATTCCTTGTGTCTATGTCAACATGATAATGCAGGATAAATTTGCAGCTACTATGAAACTCTTCTTGAATCTTAGAGATTCTTCTATCAATTTATTAAGGTATTACCTCCATAAATCTATTTATGCAATGAAAACGAATAACGTGAGCCAAAGGTTAAATGAAATAACCCGAAACTTTAATTTCAAAAAATATTGTGAACTATTAAATTAAGGCACTTGAATGGGTTTCAGACATTATAATAAATATTGCAAATAATTTGATTTAAGTAATAACAAATAAACAAATGCAGGTTGATGAGTGACGTTAATGAGTATGGATTCTTATTTTATAGAAGGAGTTCTGCTTGAATGATGACAAGCTGTGAAAGGAAAGTGGCATGTCCAAGAACTCCAATTCTCTAAAAGGGAAATTTAGATGGCAAACAAAAATAAAACTTTAAGGGCCACCTATATTAGAGGGGACATGACCTAATGGCAGAAAAAATCTTAGGAAATAAATAATTGTGAGTGGGAGGTTTTTTGCATGTTATGAGGCTAGGAAGGGTTATGGCTAAGTGCATAAATACCTAAGGAAAGGGAAGGATTCTCCAGCTGTAGGAGCATACGTAAAAGTGTTAGGAAAATATTGGTGTATCTGTGAATTCCACCATCTATTACTTGAAAGTGAAATCTATAGAGTGAGTAACACGGATATGCGAGGAAGTCACTTCTATAAAATCAAAACTCACACTTGGGGGTGTCTTAATAAATAGATTTGCCTTATTGAGTGACGAGAGATGGGAGGAACATCCCTCATCAACCTGTATCACCCAACTAGTTGTAATTTCATCCAATCCTTAATGCATGTGTTTTAGTAGTGGTGTAATTCGTTACTGTTGGTGTTCCCTATAAGAAATATCAAATAGTATACTAATTCATTAGAAATGTTAATTTGTTTTGTCAATGCTTCATATAAGATATATTGAATATATTGTTGATAATGTTATGTTCCTTTTTAAGTATTTAGGATAAGACATAACATCTTTCTAGCTTAAATGATAATCATTAGAATCGTTTTAGTTAAGGTTAGTATTCCACCTAAGAAATGCATGTATATTTTATTTTCTATTAGTTACCATGATTAACAAAAATATGGATAAGTGTTAATCTCTCTAATATACTATCTGGCTACTAATAAATGGTTCACCAGAGTAATTTTAAGGAATGGTAGATGGAAAGGGTTAAGTAGAATGTACAATGCCAAGAAAATGAATTACCTCCTACATAATAGGAAATACCCAAGTAGACTCATAGGGAAATTATTCAAAATTTTGTAACCCTATAAACCTTCCTTGAGCAGCCATCAAGAAAAAAGAACCAAGGTTGGAATAGTGCAAAAGAAGGGCCATGCGGTCTACTATCAGGGGAGAATGTAAGAGAATACCTTGTAATGTTTCTTTCCATCTCTTCAAGGCAACTAGATTCATTAGATTGCTGATTAAAATGCATTATCATCTTAATAGAAGACTTTGGATATGAAAGGACTCAGGGATATTGAAGCCCCTTTATGCTAGTCTTGGACAAGAGACTGGTTCTCCTTCCCTTTTGTTCCACCTCCCTTTTTGAAAAGGAAAGACAAAAATATGTACTCCTACCTACCTCAAACAAAGAAACCTCTACGACTAGTGAGGCAACATGTAACCCTGATGCAAATATGAGGTAGTAGATTAAGAAACAAGCTTATTGAGGATAATCAATGTAAACACCATAAAATAGATAAATTAACTATTACATCTCAAATATCAGAAAATAAGAGAACTAAGAATAAGTGTAAACATGTGATGTTGCCTACGGGAACCAAGAATCAGAATAAGCCTTTGAGTGCCTCAATAATGGGAAACTTACAAAACTCAAGCTTGGGATTCTTAGAAAAGACAGATTTCCTATGGGATTTCGATTACTAAGAAAGGAGGCGGTTTGGCTAAGTCTAGTTCATAATTAATCACCCAAAATAAAATAAAATGCAATAGATGTATACCGAAAGTTTTAACCACAACAGAAAGGAAAGACAACATATGTAACGGCAAAAAAATATGGCCATGATCCTTTTAAGACAATCCTACCAATACTATTATTATCAATATGTGATGGAAAGAAAAAGAAAAACCATAACCCAAATAGGAGGCCAAATTGCAAAATGCTAACATTAACAAACAATACATACATTCATATTAGAAGCTCTTTATATTTAAATCATTGTAACAATGTCAACATTTTATCATGGCAAAATCATGGGGGTAGGGTATGACACTCTTACCCTATCCACTACTAGACAAATCCAGAAAATAATCCATTAATAAACAACCATAGGAAATTGTTAAAGAAAATAATTGTCTTTCCATTTATCCAAGAGAATTGTTAAACTTTTACAATTACAAAGAATAGGGGTCTTATGGTGTTAACCCTCTCCTAGGCATTACATTACAGACAAAAAAAGTTTGATGAACATCTAATAACCATGTAACCCATATATAATATAATATATTATATAATATATAATTATATATATATAATATATATATTATATGAATAATTAGTTATTATTTCAAGCAATGTGAACTGCAATAGTGTGAGAATATGCATCCAGAATTAGCAATGGAAGAGGGTAGACCTCCCCTCATCATCATGCAGAGAGAAAACATTCGGGAAGCAGGTCCATAGACAACTTACCTCCTCTTCTCGGGCTGTAGCTTAGCTATAAGACTTCTACCTCCAAATGGTGATCTTTGTGCCCAAACCACACCAGATAGAAGTTAGTGCACTGGAAAAGAAGCAACGAAACTCTGAAAAAAAAATATGACAATGGAGAAACTATCTATTGTCACCCATTTCCCTCAAATTATCTACAAAATATAGGGTAAACACTGTCAAGACAAACTACATTTCATATAAAGGAGAAAAATAATATGGGTACTTTGAAATGGAGATACATAGACTTTCGAAGTGCCGTAAGGGGAGTAGCAGAAAACAAAATAAGAAAAAAGAGGAAAATGAATGCAGGGATTCAGTAACACAACTCAATACATAGAGCAATACACAGAGCAATGCCTAGAGCCGAAGGAAAAATAAGATTGTCACAATGAAAATAATGAAAACACTAGAACTATAACTCCAAAGGGGTATGTTTGAACCCCAATTCTAGACGGGCCATCAAGAAACCAAATCCACCATCCACTTTTCAACTACCCTTATCCAATCCTTGAATCAACTTTGGTCAGCTCGACAAAATGACGCTCCTAATTCCATGGCAACATCACGTTAGGAAAAGGAGGGGGTTGTTGTTGGATCATGATCCAATGACCCAAAGCATCTAAGCACGTGACTAGGGCAGGGTTCAAACCCAAACATCATGCAAAATGTTTATCGTTGAACATGTAAACCCTAGCAAAAATCAATCGTGATGGAACAAAATTGGGGCAGGGACAAACAATGCGAAAGTGGGGTCAACCTGCAACCTTCTCCGATGTGGCTCAATGAGTCACCAAATGACTCGACAAGCCATGTGGCATGTCCAGTTTTACAAGGAAAAGAAAGTCAACCACAACATTTAATAAAATTTGGATAAGGACACTCATAAGAAAGTATGAGATGTTTAAGTTAATATTGTTATATTGGATTAATGTGCTTTTGGTGGTCTCGGGACTTTGACTTGAGCATTTACATGGTGTATGAGCCCATGAATGTGATACGTCACACGTCAGATTTATTATTTATAGAAAGAGAGGTTTTACATTAAGAGGATGAGGGTTTATGAGTTTTGTGACCGAGAGTAATTACTAACCTAATACCAAAAAAAGGTTACTAGTATGAATTTAGACCTCATTTAAGACTGTTATGGAAAAATTAGGGATAAGCTAGATCCCAATAGAAGAATAAGTGGAAGATACAAGATTACATAGAAATCATGGTAGATAGCCCAAGAACCACTAGAAGACATAAAACATGGATGATAAACTAGAATCCAATGAAACACAATCAAATGCAGAGGATAATGACTAAAAAACTTGATATTGAAAAGTTGATGAATAGAGAATTTACAACCTAATTGAATATCATAGTCATATTCCTAATACCAAAGAAAGTGAACATGAGAATAACCACTTTTCATGTGAGAGCCACGATTAATCCAGAGATCAAAGTCATTATTTCCTATACCTGTACATTGAGCTAACAACCTAACACTTGAGACAACTTTTACCAAGATTAAAATAAACACTAGCAAAAGCACCAAAAAATTTAGAAAGGATTAATGTTTAACATACTTTACGCTAAAGAAAAATTGAACCATAATACTAAGGTGAAACAATTACTTATATATATCATCTACACCAATTCCAATTCTTCTTAACCACTCTATATCATAATTTTACATAACTTTCACATATTTCTAATAATTATACTTAAAACCAACTTAAATGTAATTTAAAGAATGTCCTTCCAAAATTTCCCACCACAATAACATAAACCTCCCATGATCTAATCTCAAATACACCTATATTTACTAATATATATCATCTGCCCAAATACTGTCATATTTATTAATATATCATCTACCCTAAATCTCATTCTTCTCGACCATCCTATATTATAATTTGAGGTAATCTTCACAAATTTCCTATAATTATAATTAGAACCCCTTGAAAGTGATTAGAACCCCTTGAAAGTGATTTATAAAATATCCTTTCTAGATCACCCATACATTAACCACCATAATACCTAAAACTTCCCCATATATAATCTCAAATATTCCCATATGTTCAAGTATGAGCTTATATTGCGGCCCCAATAAAACATCCAACACTCATATTTAAGTTGTCATATGATTTCCACTAACCCTCCGTAAAAAAAATTCCTCAAATGAACATTTTATATATATTAAAAAAATAATTTATAAATAAAATATAAACATATAAATAGGGAAAAACATCTTCATGATGAAAAGTCTTTTAAATAAAGTTTAAAGTACAACCCAAAACAATTTATAAATATTTCGGACTAATTTTTTAAAATAAAAATAAGTTTTATATTTATTTGAAATTTTAAATATATAATAATATTAAATTAATAAAATAAATTTGAATTTTGGATGGTTTAATGGCTGTACAAATCTAAAAGTTTAGTCTAATTTCTAAATAGAATAACATTTTCCAATGGAATTCACTGAAATAAGGTAAGATAATTTCAAGTTATTTTATTGTTTAAAATATGTTTTTAAGTATAAA
>APFE030019220.1:16201-54943 GCA_000404065.3 Pinus taeda
TATAAATATTTATGAGAAATCACGTAACTGGTTTTACACACGTAGTTATTAGTAAATTGATAGGGTTTATTGTCAATTTTTCACTCAAAAATGTTACAATTGGGGATTTGAGCTTCTCTTTAAATAGGTTCACAAAGGACTTGTCTTTAGTGTGATTTTTTGGACTTTCTCGTGTCAAATCTGGCGGAAAAAATTGAGTTGAAATCTTGATTTGTGTTATTTAAACTAGTTTTTTTACTCTATATATAGATTTAGCACCTTGAAAAAACCCTAGGGCACTTCAATTGTGTAGGGGTTACTCATCAAGCTTGTGATTCTCTAAATTCTCGCCGGATTTTAGAGAAATTAGACCAGAAAAACCCACCAAAAAGTCTCAGTTAGATTGTGCAAGGTTATCCATCAAGCTTGTGATTTTTTTAAATTCCTCCTTGATTTTAGAGAAATTAGACTGAAAAAAACCACCAAAAAAACTTCCAAAAAAATAGCAATTCAGTTTACAAATAATGAATTTGAACTTCAAATCTCTCAATTTTCACAAATTTTACATTACATCCATTATCAATTAACCTACGTAATTAAAACTTTTTATGCCAATTTTTACTCTAATTTATTCGTTAAAATAAAATATTTTAAATTTTTAAATTATATTTCTTATAAGTTTTAATAAAGGTTCACTAAAACAAACATGGTCTGTGGAAACCTAAGAAAATAAATGCATGGTCTATGAGAAATTAAGAAATTAATTAAACTTTTTTAACATTGGAGTCAACCATTCAGACTCAGTCAATATTTCCTTGTATATTAGCTGGCATGACAATGACAGCAATGAAGGAGAAGAACAGGAAATTTAAATAACCAGCGAAATGGTTTCGGCGATCGTCTTGTTCATGCCTCGGACAGATAAAGGCAGCGACTGAGTGTAGCCAGCAAGGTTCTGCAACTTCTAATGAGGGCGTCTTTATTTCCGATGGCACCCACCAAGGTAATCGTGCCGCTCCACTGTAGATAACAGGTGGAGTCATGATTTCCTATGCACCCAACTGTTGGAAACATCAAAACCTCCGCCTACCTCCGCCTGCAACTATGGAATGAAGAAAGTGAGTTATGAGTTAGCAGTGGTGAATGCGCGCACACGCCAAAATGAATGCAAGGTTTCGCTTACTTTATCAAATGAAATATACGGAAGCAGGGACGTTTCAATCGGCAAAGCCATGTGCCATGAAGAAGTAACAACACTTCCATCATCTGCTCCACTTCACTGCAACACCAGCGGCAAATAAACGCAACAGTTGAACACATCATTTCTCCATTAGTCATTTCGTATATATCTATGAGTTAGTAATGTGTTGTGCGGGAACCTAAGGTCTATAAGGAGTAACGTTTGTTGAGGGCCTCTAAATGATGGATTTTTTCGCCCCTATTTCCAAGGTTTATTAGGTGGGGAATCCATTATTGGTGAAGAAGGAAAGCAACATGGAAAAGGAGAATATTGCATTAAAGGGTTAGCCAAATAAGAATTATAATACTATGATCAATAATGAATTATACCATGAAGTCTTGACTTCAATGAGTGCTTTTAAAAGATGAAACATAGTTCCTTTAGTTCTTTGGCTTCTTAATAGATAACTTTTAATTCTCGAAGAGATGGATGCATTGCATATTGTACAAGCCTCAATGTGGTCCAACAAGCATTCCTTTAATAGGTTCTTTCTTCTACAATTTGGACAAAAGATTGCCGATACTAGTGCTCCATTCTTTGTGTTCATGTACAACATGTCCAATTGGGAACTCAATAATCTAAGTATATGTATTTTAAAATATTCCAACATATTTCTAATCTCAACTCTAGTGATTCCTTTACCATCAATCTTGTGAACTCTCATTAATATGTCTCTCGGTCGTTTTCCAATATTTGAATTACATCTATAATATCTCTAACATAACTCAACAATGTCATTCTAAGAATGTTGAGAGACATCACTTCTACAAATCAAGTTTAGCATCTCAATGCATTCATCCCAAATTCCTCATAACAGCAAGACACATAGTGTATCAAGAGCCAAACCTCCCTATCTTGCACATCTAAAATTGTAGTTGAATCTTTTCAAATAGTTTTCATGGCTCTCATCTTCATTTTGTGTCATCACAAAGACTTCAACCCTGCCCTCTTTATATTCAAACTAATCTTAGTATTTCTCCAAAAAGTTATAGTTCATCTATGTGTAGGCGTGGATGTTGTTACTACCAAGGTTCATGAATCAACATAATGCAACATTCATGAGTGTTGTAGGGAAAAGTTCCAATTTTTTGGGAATCCATCACATAGTCATAACTTTTGTAGAGAAGATCAAATTTAAAGATCAAGATGTTAGGATGATCTTTTGATAAGCCATGAAACTTAGGAAAGGCCAAGTCTAGAATATTCTTCATCTTGGTCTCTTCACTTAACTCTAATATAGGGAATCCAAAGGTTGATGTTTATTCCGTGATAGCCTTGTGTGCCATATTTGCTTGAGAACTGTCCTCCTACTCTATAGGTGGTTTTGGGGGTCTCAAAAGATCAACTCTCTTGAATGGGACTAGCTTTCTATTAGACCTTTCTAGAATAGGATTCGATTCGTGAAGAGGATGAAGCTTATACCATTTCAAGTCCCTAAATAGAAGGTTTAGGACTTTTCTTTGCAAGGGAGCTTGTTTTAGCAGTTAAATAGTCTAGTTGATTATGTCTATTTTCCTCTTCCGAATGTCTTGCATTGTTACTCTTAGGGAATTTCTGGTTGAGCTAACAAATCTACCTTTCTAGTCTCTATCTCTATGCATGGAAAATTAAAAAGACATTCTTTATAAAGGAAATTGTTGAAAGCTCATGAGGATAGCTCAATTAGCGATCACTGTTCTATGAAGTAATATGTAAGCTTTGAAATTCGAGTTTCAAATCTCTAGTGGGTCAAACCAACAAATAATAATAATAATAATAATAATAAATAAAATAAAAATAAACTTTAGAAAAAACATGAATGAAACACATCACACCTAGTACTTTGAAGTAAATCTATTGATCAAATCAAACAACAAAAAAACAAGTTCACTATTCAGAATTCCTTGAAAATGTCGCCAAAGATGACGGGTTCTTCAATTGCCTCCTAATTACTTAACAGATAAATGAGGAATTGTGCATTTATTTATCAACCGAGTGCTTGTATGGAACTTATAAAATGTTGTGCATTGTACATGTTAGTACAACATTATTAATTGTCAATGAGGTTGTAGTATCTTAGATGAGTGTTTCAAAGAAAGACATTAATTTTCTTTTACAAGTCACCAAGGAAAACAAAACGAAAGGTCACACTTGTAGAATTCAAATTAGACACTTCTACCTAGCGGGCATAGGAATCTTAATGCTAAGTTAATCTTGATCCCTAAAATAGTGATGCAGATGAAATAGTTGAACATTAGTGAACTATAATATATAAAATCCAATTAAACTAAATATGTTAAAGACAACATTATAAATCTAGAGAAAAAAATGTAATCCCCAAAAGACAGACTAAATTACCTTTGGATATTTTAGGAGTTGTTGCATTCTAAAGAAATAGAAATACTTATTAGATTAATAAACAACATAAATAACCATAGATACTTATCAAATTAATGATTTACATTAAAAAAAAAGTACATAATAATGAGTTGCATCAACATACAAAAAAAAGTAATTTATCATAGTAGGGAATTGTAGCAATGTAAAGAAATTAAGTTACAAAAATATGAATGAAACTAGGAACTAATCTATATGGTTACAGGAAATACTGGAATAAGGAATGGGCCCTACCTCCTTAGACAATACATTGTTTATATAAAAAAGGATTGTATAAGTTAGCAACACGCCATTAGCATAGAGAAGAACAAGAACTAGAATATAACTACAAACTTTTATTATTGGGTTATCTTCTTTGTGGTAATCTTTTCTTTGTTGGCAACCATCTAACTCTTGGCTTTTTCTTATTAGGGTAGTCAAATGGTCAACGTGTAATATGTTGATGACAACTATGTGATTAGAGGTTGGATGGAGGTGTGTTGCACAAGCTATTCATAAGTTTCAATAGTTACCCTTAACAATAAATTTTCATCATGTTGCAACATGAGACATAGACATGTTGAAATACTCGTTATGTTTCCATTGTCATGTTATAGCAATGGAGACGTAGCATTACATTTGACATATTGTAGCACCAGAAGTGTAGCATTGTCCTCTTTAATGTCATGACATTGAACCCTATTCATGTTACAACAGTTGGATTTATGATTCTTGCTCTTTAATAGTGTTGTATTAGTGGGAGATGCAATACGATTCTTGCTCTTTAATAGTGTTGTATTAGTGGGAGATGCAATACATTCTCTTTATTTGTATTGTAGCCATAGAAAATTTTAGGGGCTAATTTTCCATGGTTTTTCCAAAAAAAAATTGCCAATTTCCCTTTTTTTCTAAAAATGATTCGTCCAATTTTTACAATATTAAATTATTTTAATTTCAAATTTTCCAAAATTATATAGAGATTTATGTAAAATCATTAGAATTTCAATATTTTACAAATATAATAACAAACATTTTATAGTTTACATATTATATTATAGACTATTGAAATTCGCCAAAGTTCCTAAACTTTTGAGATAAATTTCCATTCTTAAATTTCCCCTTGTAACAATGCTATTAGAACATCTTGTTACAACAATAAAGTACTTGGATATTGCAATAATATAAAAGTGTTGTTACAACTTGAAAATTTTGTAGCAACATAAAAAGATATAATAGCAACTATCATTCAATGTATTTCAAATGTGTATGCATGAATTTGCTGGAGAAAATTCCCATAGATTCTTACAGTTAACACAATGGTAAATTACTTCCTAAATACATAAATGAAAATTAAAATCACATACTTGGAAGATAACTATACCTTGAAAATAAAAAATGTAAACAAAAACAAAAATCAATGATATAATAATATGAAAATGAAAAAAGGTTTTGAAAATAACATTGTAAGAGAATTAAAAATATGCTACTCTGGGTTCTCAAATAATAATGATTTTGAGTGGGGGAAGATGTTAATATCGGATTGGGTGTCCAATTTCTCGGGTATAGACGAGTTGGTTGGTATTTGAGTGTGGGATAAAGATTTGGGGTCATTCCATACATATGTGTGATGAGGTGGAACAATCGCGTGATGATGTTGAGTAATAGACATGACTTGTGATGGCACATGTACAAGGGGAATTGGAATGTGGTATGATGTAACCAATGTATTAGCTCGAAAAGGAGTGCAACCAAAGTATGGAACGATCATGCGATATATAGGCTCGATTATGAGTTGTGTGTCGGCCCAAATAATTGGGCATGAGTCAAGTGAGTTATACGTTGCAAGTTATGTTAAATAGTGGGTTGGCTATATTTGAATCGAAGCACACCAAGGGGTGCAGGCATGCAAATGGATGTGACCATTTACATCGTACTCATCGGTCCCATATATATCACTCACTGTACTTTAGATGAGGCATCAGTCGGTGGAGTTTTGGTTCGAGGGAGTCTACGGTATAGGACGTGGATGGACGAAGGAAAATGGAACTTGTGGATTGGGCATGGAAGGAGACTACCGTGAGAGCATAGTATGCATGAAGTAAGGTCATAGGTTGAAACGAATTTTAGGTCAAGACGAAATGGTAGAGCTTGAACGAGAGTGTGGTAGAGACTCGCTGTTCGGTCCTGCCTTTCTAAGAAAGGCAAGGCGTGTGGGCTACTCCACAGGTAATTTGGAGTTCGATTGCAATGAGAGCTGAGACGTGTGATGTCATAGAAAGAGATCGCAACTGCATGTTGTGCAATATAAAACAAGGGCCTGCGACATGTGATGGATGTGAGATGTGTGCGATATCATAAAGAGCGAGTGCACAATTTCCACAGAAATAGATGACTTCCCGACGAAGTACGATATATACCAGGTTGGCGAACAAAAAATTGGGCGTTCGAACAAAATTTGTGGTTTCCACATCGTAAAAATTTGAAGATTTCCATGGATCGCAGTTGCATCGTGGATGTCATTTGAGCCATGGAGTACACTAATAATTGTTCGGCCTTTGTGTGGGGAGTCTTACGACTGTTCAGCTGTGTTAATGATGATCCATGTGATAACTGTATATTAAAGGTGTTTAATATCGATTATCATAATAGAGGATGTAACTCATATTAAAGGAGTTAAGAGCATTACAAAATTCATGGCTCATAATTGAGTGTTTACATCAATTTATTTTGAAAAAATTTATGTTTAAATGTTTGCATTGGTTTTTTCTTAAAAATAATTTTTGCATTGGCGGTTTTATAAACATTACAACATATATATTGTGTTGGAATATTGTAAAGATAATATATTAAAAAAAATATTTTTTTTTGTTCTATTTTGAGTTTCCAAGATAAAATATTTTTGTTAAGGTTTGTGTTTTCTATTGAACATTTTCAAATTTTATTGAGAATCTATTTGTAGGAAATATCCCTGCAAGCTTAAACCATATATTTCATATTTATAGAAATGTTCGCTTCAAGGGGATGCCTTTGTGGTTAAGGGGTTCAAATCAAGCTTGTGGTAGATCTTGTTACAGTGGGAGATATGTGGAAACGATTCTTGTGGTGAGAAGGAAATAGAAAGTAGTTTGAAGATAGAGAATGAAAAATTAAATGGGTGGATTTTTGAGCTATGGAAACTCCAGATGGAAGGTTTGTTGGTGGACATAGATCAATGGATCATCGTGGATTCGAGTATTACACCAACATGGATGTTAATAGAAGGCTAGATCAAGTTGGATTGAAAATGAAAAGAGAAAAATACAATTGTGTCTCATGCATTCATTATTACTAAACATTTCAAGGGAAGCTATGGTGAAGGCTTTGTGGGATATTTTAAGGGCTTTGTATCAATTTATGTGCTTGGTGAACAAATTGTTCCTAGAGAAGAAGTTGTATAACCTTAGAATGAAGGATGGATACTTAGTGACAGAGCATCTAAATATCTTCAATATTGTGGTAAGTTAACTATTATCTATTAATACTAAAATTTTAAATGAAGAAAAATGCATGAGTTTGTTCTGTTCTTTACTAGACTCATGGGATAGTCTAGTTGTTACCATAGGTAGTAATGCAACTAATTTAAAGTTCAATGTAATAATCTCATCCTTGTTATCCGAGGACATGAGACTGAAAAGAATTGAAAGATGAAATAAATATGCTTTTTCTGTAACATGATGCTCCCATAATAGAAATAAAAATATTTCCTCAAGGGGGAGATCTAAATCTCAAAACATGAACAAAAATGGCATTACAAGGAAAGACTACAAATCTGAAATTCCTGAGAAAAGGAAGGAATATGAAGATACTCATTCTCCGAAAGAAAAACCATTGAATTAGATGGAGGGAATGAGTACATGGATTTTTCAAGTACACATGTAGATCATGTGGCATCGCTAGTTAGTTTAGGTGGGCCTTTCATATGAATCCCTACAAGGAGTGGTTACATGAGTATGAAAAATATGATTTTTGTGATGTTTTCTTAGGATATGACTCGACATCTAGAATCATAGGATTGCAATCAAGTTGAAGCTCTTGGGTGGAAGGATTATAAAATTTGCTAGTGTTCTACACATTCAAGGATTATCTAAGAATTTAATTTATGTAAGTAAGATGAGTGATGCAAGTGCAAGAAATATGTTTGAAAAGGATACCTACAGGATGGTTTGAGGAGAAATGGTAATGTTGAGGAGAGTTCAGAAATGATAATTAAATATATATATATATATATATATATATATTATGAGTGGTGGGTGTAACAACCCATTCCTTCTTGAGAGTGGGAGTAGAAGAGTGAAAAAGCCCCTACAATCTATAAAGAAAATAATATGTTATGGCATCAAAGACTAGGACATATTGGAGAGAAGGTCCTTCAAGTATTACACAGTAATGGTATAGTAAAAGGTATCCCTGGATTTCATATGGATTTTGATTTTTATGAACATTATTTATATGAGAAGAAGAATTGGGTGAGATTCTCCTTTCATGTTAAAAGGGTAGAGGGCATTCTAGAGCTAATGCACAATGATGTGTTTGGACCTATGTCAATTCTACCACTAGGTAAACCTATGTATTTCATTTCATTTGTAGATGAATTTTCAATGAATGCATGGATACATTTCTTTGGGAATAAGTATGAATTATTTTACAAATTTAAAGAATTTAAGGCTTTGATAGAAAATTAGACAAAAAAAAAAAAATTGGCAAAGACAAACACTGGTGGAATGTTTTGCGAGAAGGAATTTGAGAAGTTGTGTAATAAGTGAGGTATATCATGGAAAAGAAAAACCCCATACACACCTCAATATAATGGAGTTGTAGAAAGGATGAACATAACCTTGATGGATAGGAATTTTTTGCATATGTAGTGTTTTAAAATATGGTTTAAAAGGATACAAGGTTTAGAACCAAGAAATAAAGAAGATTCTATAATGTTGAGATGTGGTATTTAGAGGAGTGAAAGATCTTATCAAATAGGAAGTCCTAGCAAGTGAGAAAGAACTAGAGAATATAGAGTTTCAACTAAAGAATTATGAATCATACACTACAAAACGACAAGAAAGAAAAGAAGAGGAACCACTTACTCCAGTTTTGAGGAGAACGGTTTAAGAAAGAAGGCAACTAAAAAGATATACTCTACCAGATTTCCCTTTTATTTTTTCTTTTTTTATTATAGATGATGATCCTAGAACTGTTAGACAGGTACTAGATTTAGAGGATGATAAACTCTATAAAAATTCCTTGGTTGAAGAGGTGGTGGCCTTGGACAAGAATGAGGATTGGGATCTAGTGGAGTTTCTAATTGTAAGAAAAACAATTACCAATGAATGGGTATTTACAAAGAAGTTGAATTTACAAGGAAAAGTGGAGAAACACAAATCCTGGTTAGTAGTAAAAGGTTGTTTCCAGTTGTAGGGAATTGAATTTGGTGATATTTTTTCAACTATTGGAAGGTCATATTTTGTTAGATTTCTCTTATCTATTGTTTTTTCTTTTGATATTGAGGTAGAATAGATGGATGTGAAGACAACATTCCTACATATGGATATGGAAGAAGAGATCAATATGAAGCATCCAGAAGACTTTGTGGTGAAGGGTAAGAAAGAGTTGATATGCAAGCTGAAAATATTTATGTATTTGTTGAAGAAATCATTAAGGATGCGATATCAGAAATTTGATACATATATATAAAGACGCATCTTATCAGGGAGGACAGTGGATCATTTCATGCATTTTAAATTAGTTTTTATCATCTTATTTATTTGTTCTTATTTGTAAATGGTGTGTTGTATATTGGAAATGGCAAGGAAATCAGCGAGGAAGTGAAAACTCAAATTTCCTCTAAATTATAATTAAAGGATATTGGCGATGTAAATTTCATTTGAGGCGTGGAAATCAAAAGAGATAGACAAAAGATGAAACTCTAGTTAAATTAGTGTGAGTATGTTGAAACAATATTTCAAAGGTTTAATATGTAAGAGAGTAAATTGGTGAAGGTCCATACTCCTATATGTGTAAAGCTATCTCTACATTAGTGTCCAAGACATAAGTAGAGGAAGAGGACATGTTCTTTGTTCCATATGCCAATTCAGTTGGAAGTTTGATGGACACAATGGTTTATACAAGACCATATAGTGCACACGTAGTGGGAGCATTGAGCATGTATATGTCAAAATTAGGGAAGGAACATTCAACAATAGAAAATATAGTTTTCAAGTATCTACATGGCGCTAATAAATATGGATTATGCTACCAAGGAAGACTAGTACTAGACAGAGTGTTGGACATACATGACTTTGTTGATGTAGACTAGGCAACATATTTGGATCATAGAAGATCTACAGGTGGATATGTGTTTAATCTATATGGGGTAGTGATTTGTTGGATGAGAAAGAGACAATTTATAGTGGAAATTTCAAGTATAAACGTTAAATACAGGGCAGACACTCAAGCAAGCAAGGAAAATGTTTAATTACAAAGATTGTGTTCTAGTGTGGGGTCGGTACAACAAGTTAGAAGGATAGATTGTGGCATCTAAAGTGTAATTTTATAGGTGAAGAACCCTACTTATCATTCTAAGGAAAAGAGTTTTGATGTTTAGTATCACTTTGTGAAGGTTATTATTGAGGGAGGGAAGGTGTTGTTGCTAGATGTGGAAATTTTGAAGAATGACATAGGTGCAATAAAAAAAGTATGCAAGAACTAACAAGTTCTCTTGGTGTAGAGAAAAAAAGAGATAATTTCCTTGGATTGTTATCTATGTACTTCTATGGCCCCATGTATGAAAATAAAAAAAATAAGTGGGATAATGTTGGGTATGTGTTACATTATTTTCAACACTAACCAAATACATTATTTATATGCACTGTGCACATAGGTTGGTCATAAGGGAGGTGGTTTTCCGTGTTTGTTTTTTTGTAGTTTTCGGAATGTGGTTTTCACTCTTAGATGTTTTCTGGTGCATGGTGTTATTTCCCATGGTTTTGTATATCCAATAAAAGTAACTATGGTTGTATTGTGGCCCAAGTTTAGTGGATTGGGGGTTTCATGAATACTATGACATGTACATATTGTAGTGTAACATTGTAAATATAATATATTTAAAAAAAACACTTTGTTTTACTCAATTTTGGGCTTATAAGATAAAATCTATGTGACATTGTGTGTGTTTTCCATTAAATATCTTATGTTTTATTGACAATCCATTTGTCTGAATTCTTTGTGGATCATTAAAGCCTACATATTCCCTTCTAAGTTCTCCTTATAAGTACCCATTAAAAAAGGATTTTCACATTCATGTGATGAACACTCTATTTCTTTTGATGTACTAGTGAACTCATTGTTCTAATATTCCCTTGTCTTCCAACTAGTGTTAATGTATCTTCACAGTCAATATCATACATATTTGTGAAACCTTTAGCAATTGATCTTTCCTTATGCCTTTTAGCACTCGTATCATTCTTGTACCTAGGCGTGTAGGCCCAATTTAGTACCAATTTAGTTATTGTCATGTGGAGTATATGCAACATTTCAATTATAGTCCCTATGAATAGAATCTATTGATTCATACATTGCTTGCACCAAAACCTCTTTAATCCATGCATATTCAAAAGAGTATGGTTCAAAATCACCCTTTGAAAGTGAAGAAACAATTATTTTTTTTTCTCTTAAATTTTCTTCATGTTCCTCACTCATCCTCATTTTCTAAATGCCACTTAATCCTCTTAACTTTATTGCTAATTTGAACTTGAAGCTAGACTTGTACTTGGAATGAAGAACTAGATGGATGGATACTTGCTGGATTTGTAGCACATGGAAGAAAAATATTAGTAAGTTTCTCATAATAAATATCATCAAAAATACTCCCATTCAAAATATCTGTTGACATCTCAACATGGCATTTTGAATGACCATATACTCACTCTTCATAAAAAATCACATCTCTTGATACAAAAAATCTATTTGTGAGAGGACTATACAATAGGTCAGATTTATTGTGTTCATTATATCCAAGAATTATGTATGATTCAATTTTGGATCTAACTTTTTTTCTCTTTTTATCAACTATATGGACATAGGATAAACAAACAAAAACTCTAAAATGATTAGAAATAGTTTTGTTTTCATACTATAATTTGTAAGGAGTCGTCATATAAATTTCATTCATGGGATTTTGACTGAAAACGTATATTTTCATAGCAACTGTATTATCCAAAATCAATTTCTTATTCCCTTATTTTGAAACATACTCCTTTCCATTTCAACCACTATGTAAATTTTCCCTTAAGCTACATATTTTTCAAACACTTCATCTTTCATCTTCAAAAAATAAGCCCAACACTTTTTGTGAATAATCACCAATAAGAGTAATGAAATATGATGACATACTTGAACTCTTTATTTGCATAGGACAAGAAATGTCTAAGTGAACTAGCTAAAGTGGATAATAAGCCCTATATGCATTCGCATTTTAAGAATTCTCTCTTGCATGTTTTCATTTAGAACATCCTTCACTAACCCCTGTGCATTATTGAATCTTAGAAAAATCATAAATTAATATTTTTTATGTTCATATCTAAGATGTAATAACCAATTTTTGCTTTCATATTCCGTATTGGAAATACCATTATCATGTTCTCCAAACATTAATGGGAACATCTTATTTTTTGACATACACACAATAGAAAGCATCCTATTACCTTCATTCCTATCATAAATTGTACATTGTTGATTTCAAGAAACACCTTCTAATTATTCTTACCCAATAGGCCAACACTCAATGAACTATGCTTTAATTATGGAGTAATAGCAATCTCCAATATTTTTTCATCACCATTCTTGATCTTGGATTCCAAACTTTCACTCATTGTAGAGTTCTTACCTTTAACATGTGGTTAGAACACGATGAACTTCAATACCAAACATTTTTAGTATCATTCTTATCTTGTCATTACATAAAAATACATTGTTTGGAGAGGCCTCATTACCCTCTTGAGCATAATTAACATTTTTGTTATTATTACCTACCTTCAATCTACAATTTTTTTTGAAGTAACAATACCTATGACAATGATAGCACTAGATATTTCTCTTATAAAAAATTCCTCTATTTATATTTCTTGAACAACCCCTTTCTTTATTTCCTCTTGAATAATTCTAATTGTGACCTCTATCTTTGCCTTAGTTGCTTTTGGTGCTAATGTTAACATATTCATTCTATGTAATTTTTAATTTGAAGGTAAGATATTTCTAATCACTTTCTCCAAACAATTTTTTTTTTTAATTTTCTTGATGATACATAAGAGATTCAACTAGAAAATCAAACAAAAGGCTAGACAAATCCTTTCTATAATGGTTATGCCAACATGGTTCCACCTTGGTTGTAAAGAGATCAATACCTTTTTAATCACATTTTCTCCAAAAATAGCCATATTATTGACTACATATCTTATTCTCATGCAATAGTCACTCACATTTTCAAATTCTTTTCAATGTATGTAATTTGAAAACTTTGGCTTGATGACTACCTTCACAAGCTTCTTGTAAATTCTTATAGACCTACTCAACTATCTTTGCCTATGCGATTATCTGAAATATACTCTTATTTAAAACTATTTGAATGCCGAATTAGCCTTGAAAATTCTTGATGGGTCGAGCCCTTAAGAATTTTGGATTAATGATAAATTGTTGATTGGATTTTATTAAGTGATGGTTGGTTGATTTTAATGTTGTTATATTGGCATTTTATTGAGATGAGGACATGCGTCCTAGCCTTGGGCTTGTTCCTTCCCACTCCTTCTATGCTCTGAAATCATGACTGTTCATTTCATTTGCTATTTTCATTTTGTTGTGTCGCTATGATGTTGGTGAGGTCTCTAGTTCTGCGGAATGAGGGTTTACTTTGTTTCTTTGTTTGGAGTTTCACTTCTACTGCGCCTGGTTTACAACTCAGTGAGGGTTTCTCCCTGTAGAAGATGTCTTGGTCTGTTTCGTGCTCTGTTTCAAGACCTGGGTTTGGAACCCTTGGTATCGGCCTTTGTTGTCAGTTTTTCTCAGCTCTAGTTGTGTTTTCTATTACAGCTTTGGTTTACTTGACTGTTCTCCATGCGTTTACTTCACAGTTTGACTATTTGTTTGGTTTTGTCACAGATTTTAGTTATGGAGTCGCTCGGCTTTCAGCTTCCACTCGACAATCATCCGAAAGGTATGCCCTCTCTCTATGATGGTTGTTCTTATTTTGTCTTTCTCAGTGGCTGACAACCTCCACTCCTTGTGGCAGTGAGCAACTCTGTGGCTATGACCTCAATCCTGTGGCTCCTATTCTGGCTTGCACAAGCTCGGCTCTCCCTCAGTAAGTTCTCATAACCCTTATTTTTTGGTTGAATTTTATAAATGTAGTTTTCGTTTTTATTCTCCGTTTCTGATGGCTTGGTTGTTGGCCAATGCAGGTGAACGACGGGCTTGTTCGTGGTCCTCATGCCATGTCTCCTATGCCTGAACTAGGTAGGGTCGCTCCTTGGTGTCTTCATGTTTGATTAATTGAGGGTTTACTATTCCTAGGGTTTTTGAGTCTTTAGTTGTAGTTTGGCTTTGGCTCTGCGGTTACGTGGCACTGTGCTTGTGGCTCCACTGTGTATTTGTGACTTTGCTATTGTAGTTATATATGTATTTATATGGTCCTGCAATGACCTCACCTGGGTTTGTAGTTTTGGTCGACTCTATTCTATTTATTGGTCTTTGAACATTGAACTATGATGCTCATCTTTTGATAAATATATATACACTATAGATTCAATTGTTAAAACTTGCAAAGGAAAATGATTATGTATTTGTTTTTGTACTTGTAACTTGTTTAGGTATTTCTTCATCAATAGATTCCTCTTTCCTTCGTGAACTTACTCTGTTTGTGCTGTTGGCTTGTTTGGGTGCTCTCCTCGCTTTGGTGCTTACTATTCACTCGCCTATCTTTATTATGCTTATGGAAAATAAAATAGATTAACAGTATTCTGTAGGAAAGATTCTAAAGTTGTAACATGAATGGATTTAGATGTTTGTCTTCAGAAAATGTTTCTATGCTTTTTCTTCATTCAATTCTATGATGGTCAAAAGATTAACATTAGTTGTTTTCTCTTTTCATTTTGTAGAGAACACTAGATAGTTAGCCAACTGCCAGTAGTTACATTATGTCGTTACATTAAGTGGTTTTTGAATAATTGTCTTTTCTTGCTTTGCAAAGTAAAAGAAAAATTTGAATAAAACAAAAAGTAAAAAGAAATGCATAAGCAAAACATTAACACTCGCTGAGACAACCATTCCTAGAAATGTAAATAAAAATAAAAAACTAATGAACCTCAAGCTGTTAGAAAGAGACAAACTCCCATCCATGACCTCCCTGAGTTGGATGCTCCTGCATCAGGCTCCCAAGGTAGGTGAAAATCCATGGCTTTGGTCCATAAGCTCCTCGATAGAATACCCTGCACATTGTATCTGTCCTGCATCAAGCCACAAACTATCCTCAACAGGGTAGTTCTTCCACTTGACGAGGTACTATAGGTACTCCTTTCTCTGAGTTTGCTTGGCCACCTACGTATCGAGGATTCCTTCGATCTCAAGTGGTTGGGCTGAAGGCATTTGTCTCATCCACGTACTACTCCTTTCATGGGTGTCCTGCTTTGGCTGTGTCGAACTGTCCTCTTCCAGATTGATAGTGTATGGGAAGAAATCTGCCACATTAATGATGGGTGATATTCATATACCTAGAGGCAATTGCAGTTCATAGGCATTTGTAGAAAACTTACGTAAAATTTTACAAGGTAAAATTTTTTTGAATTTCAGCTTATTGTATTCGCCCTTAGGAAATATTTCTTTGGACAGATGTGATAGAACCTAATCCCCTACATTAAATTGTACCTCCCATTGTTTCAGATTTGTGTTCTGTTTGTACCTTTGACTATTGTCCTATAATTTCATCTTCACCTACTCATGTAGGTTGTTAATTTCTCTTGCAAAGTATTCTTCATTATCACTTCTTCTCTCTAATTGTCCCAAATCCTACAGCTCATGCACTCCTCAGGGATGCATTCCATACAAGATCTGGAAAGGACTACTTCTTGTGCTTCGATTTGGTGAATCGTTGTAAGCAAATTCCTCTTGAGCAAGTACACGATCCCACATTCGTGAATTTTCTCCAACTAGACTCCATAGTAGGTTTCCTAAACTTTTGTTCACCACCTCCATTTGCCTGTCAATCCGTGGGTGATAAGAAGAGTTGAAATTTAACTTCGTGTCCAGTTTTTTCAACAGGGTGCGCCATAAATGCCCTGTGAATTTCACGTCCTTGTCAAAAATAATGGACTTGGGTAAGCCATGTAGTATGATTAGTTCAGTGAAAAACAGGTGTGCTACATGGGTAGCGTCACTGGTTTTCCTACAAGTGATAAAGTGTGTCGTCTTCAAAAATCAGTCCACCACCACCATGATGGAATCAGAACCCCGTTGTGTTTTGGGTAGACCCAGGACAAAGTACAGACTGATTGAATCCCATGGTCTGTTTGGAATAGGCAAGAGTGTGTACAACCCTGTGTTCTGACTGTGCCCTTTCACCAACTGACATATCTTACACCTGGTCACATATCACTGTATGTCTCTTCGCATCCTCGGCTAGTAATAGAAATTACTAAGCTGATCCAAGGTCTTATCAATATTGAAATGTCTGGCTAGACCTCCACTATGTTTTCCCGGATGATGTTCTCCCTCATCGAACATTCTGGGACACACAGTTGTCCTCCATTGAATAACAGCTCCTCCTAAAAGTTATAGTCTAGCCATGGACTATTCTCAACAATGGGTTCTGGCAGGGTTCATAAGCCTCCTTGAAATCTACATCTTTCTGATACAAGTCCTTCAGGTGTTCAAATCCCAACACTTGTATTGTGCTCTCCTACAAGAGTAGAACTCTTTTTCTTAGTGCATCTACTACCTTATTCACTTGACCACTGATATACTTCAATACGAATGTAAAGATTTGCAAGCACTCCACCCATTTTTCATGTTTGTGATTCAGCTTATGTTGCTGCATAACATATTGTAATGTAGAATTATCATAAAACAAGACAAACTCATTACCCAACAGATAATGCCTCCAATGCTTCAAGGCTTTGACGACAGCATAAAAATCCTTGTCATAAGACGTATACTTTTTCCTGCTTTCATTTAATTTTTCACTAAAATAGGCTACTGGTTTGTCTTCCTGGCTGAGTACAGCTCAAATGGTTGTACCACTAGCATCACAACGAACTTGAAAATGTTTGTTGAAATCAGGTAGCCTCAAAATTGGCCTCATAATGATCTTCTTCTTCAATGTCTGGAAGCTCTTCTCTATAGCTTCAGTGCACTGAAAAGGTTGACTTGCCTTCTTGATTGTATCCAACATAGGTGCACAGATTCCACTAAAATTCTTTATAAACTTGTGATAGAAACTTGACAACCCATGAAAGCTTCAACCTTCGAACAGACTCTTAGGGGATGGCCAACTAGGTATAACTCTAACTTTTTCTAGGTCCATTTTCAACTCATTTTCTGCAATTATGAAACCCAAATAGACTAACTCCTGAAAGAAAGTACATTTTTTAGATTTATCAGCAACTTGTTTTGCTGCAACTTCTCTAGAACATATCGAACATGTCAAAAATGTTCCTCCTCGGTCTTGCTGAAAATTAGTATATCATCAAGATACACAATCACAAATTTCTCAATGAACTCCTTCAACATCTCATTCATCAGGCGCATGAAAGTACTAGGGGTGTTACTCAACCCAAATGGTATCATTAGCCATTCATAAAGCCCTTCATTAGTCTTGAAAGTTGTTTTCCATTCCTCCCCTTCTCTGATTCTAATCTGGTGGTATCCACTCTTCAGATCTATCTTCAAAAAATATACTGCCCCACTTAAACAGTCTATCATGTCATCCATTCATGTTAATTGAAACCTATATCTGATTGTAATTTTGTTTATTGATTATGAATCTGTACACATCCTCCTCTTGTCTCCTTTCTTCAGAGCTAAGACTATTGGAATTGCACACGTGCTTAAGCTTTCCCAAATCAATCCCTTATCCAGCAACTCCTATAACTATTTCCTAATCTCCTCATTGTCTTTGGGACTCATCTGGTAAGTAGCTTTATTTGGTAAACTAGCTCCAGAGATGAAATCTATGTGATGACTGATACTCCGCTTTGGTTGTAATTTATCTGGTAAATCATCCACCACAACGTCACTGAATTCCTGCAACATTTCCCGGATTTCTTTAGGTAAATCATAAATTTCAGTGTGCAACAACACTTCTCTCGGTCTCCTTACAACAACATACTTTACCTCGTCATCTTCAATCTATTTTAGAAATTCTTTTCCACCCACCAGTAATACTTTTATTCCACTAGTCTCTGTTATTTCTTCCTCCTTGATGGGTACTAGCGTATGCTTAACCCCATCCTTGACAAACTTGTAACAGTTTGTTTTCCCATCATGAACAACTTTTCGATCATACGGCCACGGTCTACCTAGCAGAATATGACACTCGTCCATGGGCATGATGTCATAAACCACTTTGTCCCTATACTTGCCAATATGGAACTCCACCCCACACTTCTCATCAACTAGTAGTTGGTGACCCTTCTCTAACCATGACACCTTATAGGGAGTTGGGTGCTTCGATTGTTTTAAACCCAATTTCTCCACCATCTTTGTTGCAACTAGATTATCAGTGCTTCCATTGTCTATAATTAGTTTGTAGCATTTGTCATGTGAATTGCACACATTCTGAAATATGCCTTTCTTTGGGTTTGTTCAATTGTTTCCTTTGTCAGTTTCAGTAGAACCTTGTTCAAGACTAAGGCCTCTCTTGTCTTCGATACATTTTATACCTCTTGAGGCAGTGCCTTTGCTTCCTCTATCTGAGAAACATATGCTCCTTGTTGACCAGCCTATTCCCCTTTAGGACACTCAAAGGATCTGTGCCCCCACTTGTGGCACTGGTAGGCAGCTCCTCTACCTCTACCATTTCCCCTTCCTCTCTGGTATGGCCTTCCTCCCCTAGTGCTACCTTCCTTCTCTATTGTCCCTGAGGTCTTTCAAATGCTGCCCTCTTCACTGTTGTTAGCAATTCTTCCTCTACCAAAGGATTGTCCTTTCCCTTTGCCAGTTCCTCATCCTCTCCTGGCATTCTTCTTTCTTGCAATCTTTTCTTCTCCCTTTAAGGCACTCTGGTATGCTTCCTCTATGGTTTTTGGGGAAAGAATACTTATCTCATCCAATATCTCCAACCTTAGGCCATTCACAAACCTTGCTGTCTTTTCTGGGGTGTCTTCAGTATAACCAACTCTCAAATTCACCTCATAGAATTCTTCAGTATATTATTTCGCCATCATTCCTCTCTGCTTCAAATTTTGCACCTGTCGATATAGAGAAATCTAGTAATATTTGTGCAAAAACTTGCCCTTCATCTTGGCGACCATTTTGGTCCACTTTTTAATGGGTAACTTATTCAATCTTCTCCTCTTTGCTTGGAAATTGTCCCACCATAAGGCCGTGTGTCCTTTCAGCTTGGTGGCAATGAATTTAACTCTCATATCTTTGCTGACCTCCTCACATTCAAAATATTTGTCCAACTCACTAATCCAGTCCAACATCACTTATGTGGACAAACTACCATGATAGTTCAGAATTTTAGGCTTTAGCTTACTGCTAGGCAACAAGACTGACCTTAATAATTTGATTTCAGGTTCATCTTCATCTGATCCATCTGTTATAACTACAACTTCTTCTTCACTGTCGTCCCCTTCTTTCGGATCCCTTCTCCTTCCTGCTTCTACTGCCGCCAAATGGGAATTCAGGGTCCTAATCTCTTCCCTCAATCCTTCATCTACTACTCTTCAAACAGCTCTGTGACGACCTCTTCTTCCAGCTTCCATTTAATAAAAGAATCAGTTAACTGTACCTGCTTTGATACCAAAATTGGACGGGTGCAACCCTTAGACTTTTGGATTAAAGATAAGTTGTTGATTTGATTTTATTAAGCAGTGGTCGGTTGACTTTAATTCTATTGTATTGGCATTTCATTGAGAGATGACATGTGTCCTAGCCTTGGGCTTTGTTCCTTCCCGCTCCTTCTATGCTCTGAAACCTTGACTATTCATTTCATTTTCTCTTTTCATTTTGCTGTGTTGCTATGCTACCAATGAGGTCTCCAGTTCTGCGGAATGAGGGTTTACTTTGTTTCTTTGTTTAGGGTTTCACTTCCACTATGCTTGGTTTGCAACTCGCTGAGGGTTTCTGCCTACGGAAGATGTCTTGGCCTATTTCGTGCTTGGTTTCGAGACTTGCGTTTGGAACCCTTGGTATTAGTCTCTGTTGTCGGTTTTGCTTGGCTCTAGTTATCTTTTCTGTTGCAACTATGGTTTACTTGACTATCCTTCATGCGTTTACTTCACAGTTTGATTGTTTGTCTGGTTTTGTCACAGGTTGTAGTTATGGAGTCGCTCGGCTTTCAACTTCCACTCGGCAGTCATCCGAAAGGTAAGCCCTCTCTCCATGTCGTTTATTCTTATTTTTTCTTTCTCAGTCATTGATAGCCTCCGCTCATTGTGGTAGTGAGCAACTTTGTGACTATGACCTCAATCCAATGGCTCCTCTTCTAGTCTGCACAGGCTCGGCTCTCCCTCAGTAAGTTCTCATAACCCTTCCCTCTGTTTTGGTTGCATTTTATAAATGTAGCTATGGTTTTTGTTCTTTGTTGCTGATGGCCTGTTTGTTGGCCAATGTAGGTGAGCAACGAGCTTGTTCGTGGTCCTCATGCAGTGTCTCCTACATCTGAACCAGGTAGGGTTTCTCCTTGGTGTCTTCCTATTTGATTAACTGAGGGTTTACTATTCATAGGGTTTTTGAGTCTTTAGTTGTAGTTTGGCTTCGACTCTGCAGTTCCATGGCACTGTGCCTATGGCTCCACTATATATTTGCAACTCTGTTACCTCGCGGGGGTTTGTAGTTTTGGTCGACTCTATTCTATTTATTGGTCTTTGAACAGTGAATTGTGATGCTTGGCTTTTGACAAAGCTTTTGACACACACACACACACACACACATAAAATATAAATAATATATATATATATAATATAATATATATTATATATATATATATTATATATATATATATATTGTAGATTCGATTGTTAAAACTTGCAAAGGAAAAATGATTGTGTAATCGTTTCTGTACCTATAACTTGTTTGGGTATTTCTTCATCAATAGCTTCCTCGTTCCTTCATGAACTTGCTCTATTTGTGCCACTTTCTTGTCTTGGAGCTCTCCTCACTTTGGTGCTTACTATGCACTCGCCTGTCTTTATTATGCTTATGGAAAAGAAAATAAATTAAGAGTATTTTGTAGGAAAGATTCTAAAGCTGTAACATGAATGGATTTAGATGTTTATCTTCAGAAAATGTTTCTATGTCTTTTCTTCATTCAATTCTATGATGGTCAAAAGATTTACATTAGTTGTTTTCTCTTTTCGTTTTCTAGAGAACACTGGACAATTAGCCAACTACCAGTTGTTACATTATGTGGTTACATTAAGTGGTTTCTGAATAAATATATTTTCTTACTTTGCAAATTAAAAGCAAATTTTAAATAAAACAAAAAGTAGAAAGAAATGCTTGAGCAAACATTAATACTGGCATGAGAGAACGATTCCTAAAAATATAAATAAAAATGAGAAACTAATAAACCTCAAGCTGTTAAAAAGAGACAGACTCCCAACCATGACCTCTGGGAGCTGAATGCTCCTGCATCAATTCTTGTGTGTGTACTCTTTCTTAAATGCTCCATCATTAACCGTAAAAGTGTTCTAATAAACTTACTCTCCATTACCTATTTCTACAATCTCTTATAATTTTTTCTATCTTAAAAAGTTAAAAATTTCCATGTCTCAATAATCATAAACACTTTCAAAAAAATAATGGAATGGAAAGGGACTTAAATTTTGACACGAATATTTCATTAATCAGTTACAACAATAAAGAAAAGATGCTGAGAGTAATAAAATAACGATAATAAATAAACTCTTACAAACCAGGAACAGTTGCATAGAAAAAGAAAACCTATTCAACAATACTCATAATCCTAAGGATTTTCGACTTACCAAACAAACAATTAGTTGCTCCTGATTGCATATTTACTGCCATTTATTTTGGAAAAGATAAAATTGTAAATGAATTACATGCATGCAATTGAATCGCATGGATGACGTTTAAAAATAAAACTTAAATCAATTCTCCGCGTCTCATGTATTGTCGCATCATTATCAACACTTGATGTTTGCCAGAAAGAGCTATTAAGCGATTAACGCCACGGGTGAAACCTTGCAATGTCCTCTACCACAAAGAAATTAGAGCTAGAAGGTATCTGGTACGTGTACACGCAGTGCAAAGTTTGCGCTGATCAATCCTACTAGCTATCGTTGTCCATCAACCACTGCACGACAATACAATCACAGAGCTTTTTCTATCGTCGACATTAACATTTCAAAACGCCCCGAATCGCTGTCGAGCTTGAAATGAATCGCGCATTAGCTTGGGATTCACAGAAGAGTTTACTGGATCAGGGATCGAGGTCGTATGGGTTACATGTAATGAAAACACCTATAACTGATTCTCTGAACGCCCCGAGACTTACAGAGTTGAGTCGCATGGTGAAAACAAAGAGGGTCAAATTTCCATACATGGATGGCTTTTCTGCATCATTGATGAAGCCATGGTCCCCTGATATATATATATATATATATATAACTTGTTTGTGTATTTCGCATATTTACATGACAGAAGGAAACGTTAAAACACATGATGACATGACCAGTCAAATTTTGGTTGGTTTAAGGTCCTTTTAGGTGTCATTAATGAACATGGGACATGAAAGTTGTAACGGTACATATCTTTGGAAGGTGAAATATCACTTTTATATCTTAAAATTAACCTCTTTAGAAAACAACATTTAAATACAATGTACGTAAAGTCACATAGAATCATAGAAACACATGTAACATGGAAGAAAACATGGCCATCAAAGGCATGGGTTTTTGTGTTAATGTTTACTTGAAGAACAGAAACAAGAAATTTATCCAATTCTAATGTTCGAAATGCATGGCATTTTTTTATTATTATTAATTTTTCACTTTTAATGTGTAGTTGGAAGTTTTAGTTGATCATGACATAACCGAAGGATTAAATTATGAGAGCATAATTTTTGGACCGTGTAGACACCCGAACTTATCATGACATTTTCACTTTTAATATGTAGTTGGAAGTTTCAGTTGATTATGAGATAACCAAAGGATTAAATTATGAGAGCATAATTTTGGCCTGTGTAGACACCCAAACTTATCATTGTGATATTTTTAGGGAGTTTTTGTGGTATAATTTTGCATGATATGCCAATTGAATGGTAATTAATTTTTTTATATTGTATTTGTTATCCATATTAATAAAGGTAATATTTATTATTAAATTTTTTCTAGTTATGTATTTCAATATTTAATGGTGATGAAAAATTAATTCTAATTTATTTAAGTTAATTTTAAAAAATAATTAGTTTATTAAATGATTGTACTGAGAACTAGTTTATATAATTTAGTTTGAGGGGTACGTGTAGTTTTGTTTGGTAAATTTAAAATTAACATGTGATAGTTAAAAAAATGCTAATGAAAAAAAATCAATGTCAACCACAAATTTGAGTATATACCTTAAGCTATTTGATATCTCTCAAAACATGATAACCCAAAGTTAACATGGATCTATTTTGATTCATAACCATTCTATCAATGTAACTTAACTAACTACACAATACAACAACTTTACTTTCAATAGCATATGTGTTAATGTTGAGGAATACTCTCTTACGCCAAAGAATGTTTAATGTTAGTAAGCCTCACAATGCATTTCTATACAGTCAATCAATGTCAAATTAAGAGCCAAGATCAACTTGGTACGTGTCTCATTATTAGTTGCATGATTAGATAAACCATAGCCTTCATTATTCATGATAAAAAGTTAGATTTTAGATAGAACCACCTACTTTTAAACATAAAAGTGCTTCATTTTATTTAGAGTATTTTGTGAGAGAGATTTTCTTATATTTTATTTGTACAAACACATTCACATTAGAACCAATATATTAGTAGAAGTCATTATTTTTTTTCTTGGTTTCCCATTGACATAAGGAGTAAGGTATATTTAGAACTTATAATAATTGTTGTGAGCCACACCTTTTAACAAATGTAAAGCTAATATTTTGTATAGAAAAATATTTGTATCATAAAAAAATCCAACAAACATACATTTTAAAATTAATTAATTTATTAATGAACATTTTTTTTAAATACAAAAGCAATATTGTAAATCAATACTAGTTAATTTTTTTTACTCTTTTTATTTTAATTAAAAAAACAATATTTACAACACCATAATGAATATAAGTATTTCATAGGAGAAACATTTTCTTATTATTCTTCATTCTCTTATTAATAAAAAATAAAATAAATAAAATTATTAAAAATAATATTTATAATTTAAATACAAAAAAAATCAATTACACCATCTACCATCAACTCATCAACTCTTCCATTTCCTTTTAGAATTCCTTCCCTTCCATTGTCATCATGTTCCCTACACATCAAAAACATATTCAATATCGTTACCCAAAACTCAAATGCATACCTCCGTCTCTTATTTTGATGCATATAGTGTAAATGCGTAACTTTTGATCCATCATTTAACATTGGGTACCTTTTGGATTTGATATTTGACATGGTTTACCATGACAAAAGACATTAAGAAGATATTCATGGTCGTCAGCAAAAACTCAAATGCATACCTCCGTCTCTTATTTTGAGATGCATATAGTGTAAATGCTTAACTTTTGATCCATCATTGAACATTCGGTAATTGCACATGGTTTACCATGACAATGACGTGATAGATTAAGTAATCTTAGTTCAAACCTAATCCACCATTATGGTGATGTATCAATGGGAGGTAACGACATAAGTCAAACCATTTACTAAATATAACGATTGTTTGCTTGGAAAAAGCCAATGATATTAGAAGCATTAATGTGAAAAGATTGTTCTATGAATAACATAGGATATGGGAAACGCTGGTCATGCTAAGTTCACAAAAGGCATCTCATGGAATGGTCTCTTTAGTCTTTTTCCTCTTTCGAATCTCCATCCCAATTATGTTTTTTCTAAACCTGAAAATTATGAAAATTTAAAAATAGATTTTTTACGTAACAATTTTTTCATTATAGAAGTTTTAAGGTAAAAAGAAGAGCTAAAAATATTTTAAAAAAAATTAGTTTTTTTTTAGGGTTTTTTGACATATTTCTTTGTCTAATTTGTTTAAATTTTAGCAGATATTTTTTGGAATCACAAGTTTGAGTTGTAAATTTTTTACAATCCGGAAATTTGATCATCATCTTGGGCAGGTTGTGGAGAGTGTAGCAAAGGCAACGGGGGTTTCAGTTTACTGAAGAGGTTTTTCTCCATGGATGGATGCAGAGGAGGGAGCTCCACTCCCTCCTTCAAGGAGGCGGTGGCCAACAAGGGCAAGAAACCTCCTGAAACAGGCAAAGGTAATGCTGAGGAAGGAAGAAGAAACAGGGAAGAGGAAACAGAAAGTACCAAATCGAAGGAGAATGATGGCACAAAAAAACAAGGAGGAAAATGACAAAAGACAAAAATTAGAAGGGACTGTGCAAACCCAAAGCTGAAATCACTCCTAGAGTAGTTTTAAATGATCCAGCGTTGTAGGCACATATGGATCACATGCGGACTTATGCAATCATATGCAAATTCATGGGGCTATGACCCACTGAAAAAGCTTTACAAACATGGATTAGAAACCATTGGAAACCTAAAGGGAGCATTGATCTTCATCTGGGGCCCAAGGGATTCTTTACCGTGGTGTTCACTAGCATTGAAGATAAAGACAGAGTGTTTGAAGGCGTCCCCTACTTTTATGCAACAGCAAGGCTCTATATGCGGCCATGGATGATGAACTTCATACCAGAGTGGGAAACTTTTACTTCAGTCCTAGTTTGGGTAAGACTCTATTCTCTACCTCTTGATTATTGGCAAACAAAATCGCTAGCTGCCATAGGCACTAAATTAGGATGGTATGTCAAAGGTTTTGAAGCCAAAAGGAGGGGAAAATATACCCCCTTTGCAAGGATTTGTGTGGAAATGGATCTGTCTGAAGCTCTTCCGGATGAGGTCATCTTGGAGGTCTTTGATGAGGATTGGGTGCAACAGTCGACTACGAGCATATCCCATTTAGATGTCGTAGATGCCATGAACATGGGCACTTTCTAAGAGACTGCCCCCTCAGTGAAGTAGAGAACAAAAGAAAAACTAACTCAATGAAAGACACAGAAAGATTTCATAAAGTAGTTCATAAAGGAAAAAGTGGCAAAAAAGGGCCAAAGCAACACCAAAATGAAGGACAAAAGCTTAGTTAGAATCAGTTCCAAGTTCTTGAAGAGAATGAAGAAATATCAGTAGAAGATCAAGTAATGAATGAAGGTTATGAGAAGAAGGACAAGGAAGAAGAACAAGATCAGACACAGGAAAATGAAAAACAGAAAGGGATCATGCTGAGTGAATCAAAGTTGGAAATGGATCAGGATATGACCCAGAGTGAGATCGAAATGGAGGACAATGAGCTACAGGAGATTATTGACAAAGAAAACCTGGATCTAGAAGGGTTCTTGATTCAGGGAACAATTGGCGGGGTAGAATCACTACCACAAGAAGAGATCAACCGAATATAGTAGTTATTCTTATGGAAAACTCAAGCAAAGGGTTTGGAGGGAGTAAAAAACATTGAAAGACAGAGTAATGGAGGGGTGAAAGTAGTAAAAACAATTGTGGGGTTAGTAATGAGAAATCCAGGAAAAAAAAGAGGCAGGAAAAAGAAGAACGAGCTACTGATGGAATGTGGAAAGCTTGTGGTAAACTCAGGTAAGATGAAAGATCTAACCAGTTACTCCTTTACCAATCTTTAATTATGAGGTTCACAACTTAGAATATTAGAGGTCTAGGCAGCAAGAGAAAACAAAGAATGTTGAATAATAGAATAAAACAGGCATCTCCGGATATAATTTTTGTCCAAGAAACAAAATGCTCCATTCAAAAATTAAGGCAAATCCATAGTAAATGGTTCAGCAGATTTGAGTTTCTAGAAGTCAAAGTAGAAAATACAGCAGGGTTATCCTCACTCTCTGGAATCCCCAAAAAATTGGAATAATTGATGTGGAGGTATCAAGGAATTATTTATCAATGGTTATACAGCTTGTAGGAGACATGGACACTTACCTAGTTACGAATGTTTATGGCCCTCAAAAGTTAGATGACAAAATTAGGTTTATAGAATCCTTGGTGGATCTCCGGGTCAAACATGCAGGATTACCTTGGGTCGTAGGAGGTGACTTCAATATGATTAGATCTCCCTCAGAGAAAAAGGGGGTACAAGAGCTCTAAATAAAGATTCTTTGGCCCTCCAAATATTTTCAGAAAACATGAAGCTTGTTGATATTGAGACAAACAATGGCCTCTGCACATGGAATAATAAAAGAGGAGGGGATTCCCAGGTAGCCTCCAAGTTAGATAGATTCATGATCTCTGATGATCTCATACTTCTAGACAAGGAAATAATAGCAGGAATTCTTCCTTTTGGAGGCTTAGATCACTGGCCGTTTGAAATGGAGATCAAGGGCATAGGTACCCCAAGAAATAGGCCTTTTAGATTTGAAAATATTTGGCTTTCTCACCCAAAATTCATCATCAACATTGAAAAATGGTGGGCGGAGGATTTGCAGACTCAGGGATCATCCATGTTCCTGCTACACAAAAGATCAAAGCAAATCAATCTGAAGCTAAAAGCCTGGAACAAGAATGAATTTGGTAATATTTTTGCAGGAAAGAAATCTGTGGAAAATAAAATTCTGGAGCTCAACCAAGCTTTGATCAAGGAAGGCTTTGACAAGAACAAAAATTATCAAGTCAAGAAACATCATCAAGAATGGGAAAAGTTGTGTAAACAAGAGGAAATTTTTTGGAAACAAAAATCAAGATTTCAATGGCTAAAAGAAGGAAAGCGTAACACTAAATTTTTCCATAGATCCACCATAGCAAATAGGACTCACAATAGGATCTCTTCGATCAACGATGAGGTTGGGCAGATACATCAATCCCATGAGGAGATAGAAGCAATGTTAGTTAAGCACTTCTCAGATATTTCCTAGGAAAACACTTTAGTAAGCGAACCTTTCATCAAGGACCCCACTAAACATATCCCTAAGTTGGTATCTAGAGAGGATAATTGTAATCTCAACAGACCTGTAACTGAAAAGGAGGTCAGTGAGGTCCTCAAGGAAATGCAAAATGGCAAGGCTCCAGGTCCGGATGGATTCAATGTGGATTTATTCAAAGCTTGTTGGAATATTGTCAAAAGGGATATTTTAAGGGTAGTGGAAGATTCCAGTCTGAACATAACTATTTTGAAAGCTCTCAATACCTCCTTTATCTCCCTAATTCCAAAATAGGATGATGCTCAAATTCCAGAGAGATATAGTCCCATCGCTTTATGCAATGTAGTTTACAAGATAATTTCCAAGGTTGTGGCCAACAGACACAAACCTTTTCTACCTACGCTTATTTCGGGGGAACAATTGGGTTATGTGGAAGGCAGACAAATTCTAGATAACATCATTCAAGCTCACAAGGTGGTCCACTCGTTAACTAGTAAAAGCAAATTGGGTATGATCATGCAATTGGACATAGCCAAAGCATATGATAAAGTGAATTGGACATATATCAAGAAAGTGCTTATCGTGTTTGGTTTTGATCATAACTGGTTCAGATGGGTCATGGCCCTGGTAACTTCCTCCAGCTTTTCAGTTTAGTTAATGGCTCTCCCTTTGAAATTTTTCTTCCTTCTAGAGGACCCAGACAGGGAGATCTGCTCTCTCCTTTTCTCTTCATCCTCATGATGGAAGGGTTGGGGTGGTCCATTAAGCATGCTAGAGTAACGGGGAAAATTCAAGGTCTCTAACTTGTGGAGAATGGTCAAGTTCTGACTCATCAATAGTTTGTAGATGATACCATGTTACAGGGAATTCCCACAATCAAGGAAGCGCTAGCTTACAAACAAATTTTGAATGACTTTGCTATGGCATCAGGTATGGAAGTTAATCTTTCCAAATCAAAAATATTTTTCTTTAACACCCATATAGCCATTCAAAGAAATGTCTCCAGAATTCCTAGCTTTCAAAGAGAATCCTTCCCCTCTAAGTATTTGGGAGTTCCTCTAACGGCTAAACCTTTGAAAAAGAACATATGGGAACCGTTAATCATTAAGATACAAGATAAGGTCAGGAAATGGGCAATCAGGTCCTTAAATCTGGCTGGTAGACTGGTTCTTACAAAGGCAGTGCTCCAAGCTATCCCAGTCTTTATGCTATCAGCTCTCCCAGCTCCAAAAGGAGTCTTATGAAAATTTAGAAATATCCAAAGATTTTCTTTGGGGCAAAGAGGAAATAAGGAAAAAATGGGCTTTAGTCTCATGGGAGAAGATCTGTAAACTGAAGAACCAAGGAGGCCTAGGATTGGACAATCTAGAGATTCTCAGTAAGGTTTTAGGGGCCAAACTTTGGTGGCGGTGGGTTAAGGATCCTAAGGCTCAATGGGAAAGCATATGAAAAGAAAAATATGCCAATACTTGGCCTTCTTCTGATATCATAAGAATGGCTAGAAACATGAAGGGCTCTCCCATATGGAACAAGGCTTGGGAGAACAGAGAGGTGGTTCAAAAAGACAATTTCTTGGAAATCACAGAGGGAGATTTGGCACTATTCTAGGAGGAAAAATGGCAACAAGAACCAACACTATTGAAAGAGGGAGATTGGGCCTTAAGTGTGAGACAGACAACCAAGAATTAGAGAAGGTAAAGGACTTTTGGGAGCATTCTCACAATACAAGAAAATGGAGAACCTGGAGAAAAATAGATGGCAAAGAGCACATAACCCTCAATGGTAGAGGAGAGACCCTTTAGAGGATATTGGATTAGAGGATGAATTTAGTTACTGAAGGGCAGGATCAACTAAGGGGGGGTAACAACAAAGTGGGAAACTTTAGTATTAAGGAAGCAAAAGGTATTCTCCTTGGGCTGGAATCCCAGGCTTTGGAAAAAACTTGGTAGAAGCTATGGAGGCACAAAGGCTGGATGAAGATTAAACTCTTTATGTGGTTGGTTCATCACAAGAAAATCTTAACCTGGGATAATATTAGAAAGATGGGTATGCTGGGACCCTCCAAATGCTAGCTATGTGAGACACAAGAGGAGACTATGGAACATCTTCTCAATAGCTGCATTTTCACCTACAGATTATGGGATATTTTTGCCACCATCTTCAAGCAGTCTGATAGAGACAAAGAAAGTATCACTAACACCCTAAACAACTGGAGGAATAATTTTTCAGATTATGAAGTTCTTAACTCTTCCTGGGCTCTTTTGCCAAGTTTCATAATATGGAATGTGTGGCAAGAAAGAAACAAGACAATCTTCAGAGAAGAGAAGAATTCCTCTCTTCGCCTGTTGGAGCAGATCTTGAAATAGCTTAAGGAGATAGTCAGCACCACCGTAAGGGATCTCCCTAAAAACCCTCCCTCAGAAACAGAGTTAACAATTCTTAGACAGTTAGGCATGCAGGGGCTCATTCTAGAAGGTCTAGACAGGAAAATAATCATGAGGGAAATGATTAAAGAATATTGGAATCCCCCCCTGGAAGGTTTTTTGAAGTATAACATTGATGGTGCTTCAAAAGGTAACCTGGGATTGGCAAGCTTTGGAGGAGTTCTTTGGGATGAATCCAAAAGCATCATCTCCCTCTTCCATGGTCATTTAGGAAAAGCCACCAACAAAATGGCAGAATTAATGGCTTTGGAGCAATGCTTAGAATTTCTAAAATATTACAACTGCCAAAATGTGATAATAGAAGCTGATTCAGAGCTAGTCATCAAAGCAACCAAGAGAATTAGTCATGGAACAAGGCCGAAAAAATTTACAAAACATTGGAGGCTAATACAGGTTCTCCATAAAATTCAGGGACATCTTCAGGGACTATGCACACTTATATTCATCCATGTGCGTAGAAATGACAACAAATTGGCGAACATTCCAGCCAACCAAGGTGTTAGTTGCAAGGATAACAGAATTTCGATGGATTGGCTGGAAATGTCCTAGAGCAACCTAAGAGAAATTTGCCATAACCAGGCAGAAGAGGACAAAGAAGTGTATAAGAACAAAACTAAGGAAGCCAATTCGTAATGAGCAGATTTCTACAAGAATCACAATTTTAGTCAGATAGGTCTATGCTAGAAAACTGGGTAAGGTCGGCCTTAGTAGCCATGGTAATCACAACCCTGAAAATCTGTGAATTATGGTGCAAAGTTTTCTCAGTCAGGAGAGAGGTTGAAATTAATAATCGACAACATCAGTTTTGGTGGCAACATTTCCCAATTTTTGAGTGGCAGGAGACAAAACAGCTTCCCGAGTGGTTTCAGAGTGATCGCACTGCTTTCAAGTCGAAGGTGGTTTTGAATTTTTGGCAGTGATGCCATACAACTCATGACACGTGAATGAGGATTGGGTTTGAAAAACACCCTCATCGCACACTAAAATTTGATCACTTTATACGTGTGCTTTTCAGCTCCGTCATCTGATTTAGCAAGGCCAATCAACAATCTAGATTGAGTGAGCAGTTTGGAGGGGTCTGGGCGTTAATCATCTTGCTTCTTTGTGAGGTGATATATTTCTATGATGTTAGATTAAAAAAGAAGATTGGAAGGCAACGATTAAGAGGTTGGCGTGGCTATATGTGGGGAGGGTTCATGTGCCTGGTGATTCCCGCTACTAATTTTTGTTTGTACTCAAAAGGGTTGGGCGGGTACTTTTTGGGCTTTGAGGGCTGGGATTCAGTCAGGCATTCTCGTTTTTTGCCTTAGACCACACAATTTGGTGGAAATTTGTATATATTGTAAATTATGTTTGATTTAATGAGATAGAAGGCACGACTATTGCTTTAGCAAAAAAAAAAGTAGGATTTTCATAATCCAAGTCCCCGAGATTTTCCAGTGCCAAATCCATATATGCAATAAAAAACCTATTTTAAACAACAAAAACCTATTTTACCCCAAAAACATTTCAGTGGATTTGGTTAAAAAATCCAAAACTTAGCATGTTTACATAACACTAAAAAAAATGCTATTTGCATCAAGTTCAAAAGTAAAAACATGATTCAAGATGATAATGTCAATTATATGGATACATAATTTGGGGGAGAATTAAATTCTACGATAAGTACCAAATATACATATCTACATACTTTCAGTAAACCTATTGCTAAATAACATGGAAATACAAGAAAAATATGTGTTTACTTTTTATAAAAAAATGTTTTTAATGTAGTTTCAATTTATCTCTTTGAAAATACATTAAAAGTAACATATTATGTAACTTGTTGAATATGAAATTAAATTCCATATATAATGAGTTTCTAGATATAAAAGATTAGTGAAAAAAAAATTATCTATATATATATATATATATATATATATATATATATATATAAATTGGTTCTTTATTATTTTAAAATATAATAATCAGCATAGTATATCAAATATTCATTGTATATGAAATATTTGTATCATTTAAATCTATATTTATGATAATATGGATATAACAAGATTCTAGTGGATCAAATCTCTTGACATGCAAATATCTTTAAGAGTACTAAAATGAATAAAAAATTTTAAGCCTCAAGAAACTTGATCCTCTCTCTATCTCTTTCTCTACACACATAATATATAATTTTTCATTGTTTAAATTGCATTTTTGGCCTTCAAAATCCCCTTGGGCTTTTGGATTTTGCAAGGGGATTTTGTATACTACACAGCTTGCACATCTATTCATCTTTGCTAGATCATTTTTTAAATTGTGTTACTAATATATACCTTTTTTTTTAAATCATATCTAATATTTATCACGAGTTACATTAAAATATTTTATTTAACATGGGTATGAAGTATTTTTTTTATAGGCCACAATGTCCATATTTAAATATATATTTATAATATATTGATTTTTAAAATACACATTAATAGTAATTAATACTCCATGTTAAAATATTTTATTTCTAATTCACATTGAATAATTTTGTTATCAATATTTTTTAAACACTACATATCAATTTAATATTAAACATTGTATATCAATTTTATATTAAGAATTAAATAAAGTATCCATCTTCCTTTTTATTCGGAAGCAATTGAATATCTTTAGTTTTAGTTATTTTTTCTCTTCAACACTTAAATCTTTTATTATAGTTAACATTAAAATAATATTTTTTTAATCAGGTTATATATTGAAATATTTTCATAAAGTATAAATATGATATATCTTTCTCACCATTAAAAATGAAAGTGAAGATATAATAATTTTTTACTTTTAATTATATTATTTCGATTTAAAGTTGATAGAAATTGATGTTACTTAACACAATATCTAAATATTTTATTTATATATAATAGTGAAACTGACAACTATAATATGTTCAGTTAAAATTAATGATTGATTTTTTTATTATAGTCAACAATGTTTTTTATTTAGAGAATATTTTACAAACTTGAGTGGTTAAATTTGGAAGGGGGTGATGGTATCCATTTGGGAAAGTTTGTTATAAGGCTTCTGTTATATGCAAGTGACCTTATTCTGATTGCTAAATCTGCTTTTGGTTTGCAAGAGCACTTACTATCCTTTGAGTATTTTTGTAGAAGGGTGGCGATGCAACTCAATATTAGCAAAATGAAAGTAGTGTTTTTCTCTAAAGAAAGAAAACATTACCAACATAAGTTCTACTTTGAATGCTTACTATCCTTTGAGTATTTTTGTAGAAGGGCGGGGATGCAACTCAATATTAGCAAAAAGAAAGTAGTGGTTTTCTCTAAAAAAAGAAAACATTACCAACATAAGTTCTACTTTAAAAGTGATATTCTAGAAGAAATTGTGGATTAAAAATACCTTGGAATTGACTTCAACAAAAATATAGGTTGGGATGGTTGTCGAAAGAAAATAACTTTGGGGGGATGGAAATCATTTTATTCTTTTGAAAATATGTATAGAGAGGCAGAGTTATGAGACTGGAAAACCACTCAAACTCTTTTTGGGCTTCTAGTGATTCCTGTGGTTCTTTATGGTTGTGAAATGTGGGCCAGTAGTACATGTGACATGCAGTGGAAGCAAATTGACAAAATTCAAAAGCGTTTGATTACAAAGAAAATCAAAATTAAAAGTGCAACTCCTTATGTTATCTTTTTAAGTAAAACACGGGTTGCTTCTATCGAAGCAATTGTTATGGTGTGACTTATAAGGTATATAAAAAAAATGAGCAAATGGAAGAGGGTAGATGGCCTAAGGTTGCCTTCAAAGACATATTGTGTAAAAGAAAGAAGACTTGGATGCAGCAAAATAACAAATGGTTTAGTAAATGGGGTATTTTATTAACACATGTCCCATAAACCGTAAAGAGATAAAAGCTTTTGTTATGGATAGGTTCCACAAGTGTACTTGGGATAAGGAGCTAGGGAGAAAGAAAAAGCAATATATTGAAGCGTTTAATCTCACTCATAATCATCAACAAAAAACGTACATAGAGGTCAATATTTCTTGGAGAGCTAAAATTCTTATTTCTCAATTAAGGACTAATTCTCATCAACTCCGTTGTGAAACAGGGCACTGGAAAAGCCAAAAGAAGTGTGGGACAAAAGACTATGTATTTTTTGTTCTTCCAGAAAAGTGGAAACATAAAAGAATTTCATTTTAGAATGTGAGGCCTTCAAAGACAAGAGGGAAAGTTATGCAGATATTTTAGTAGCTAGCTCTTGGGATAATCTATTTAACAAGAGGTTTGTCGGGAATCTAGGAGCATCTATTGTGAGGCTTTACAGGAAAAAGAGTCAATTACATCAATCAGAAGAAAATGCAATATGTCCCATAAACTATCTTTAACCTCATAAACATTAAAATAAATTTTCCTTTCTTTCTTTCTTTTATATATATATATATATATATTCATACTTAAACATATAAACATTTCTAAAATTATAAAATCAACAACAACTAGAAACTAACTAAATTAACCTATTTTATAATACTTTTATTTAAAACCAACATTATTATTATAGCAACAATATTTTTTATTTAAAGATATTCATATTCTTAATTTTGTTCATTTTTTTGTAAACGAAAACGTCGCTTTCCAAGATAATCATAGATTTGAATCTCATAAACAATTTTCAAACTTCCCACAACTTCTAGTTTACATGACTATTTTTTTAAATTTGGCTCGATTATATTGCCAATAGTGTTTCAGTATTAAGGTATTGGTTTGGTGAGTGATATCTTAATAGCAATAAGAACAACATTTTGGTATTTCTACTAATAGTTAATAAAAAAATAAAACTAAAATAGCCAAATTATATTATAAATTATACTATATTATGTTTAATAAATATATAATATTAAAAATAATATATTATAAAATATATATATATAAAAAAAGAGAAAGAATAAGTGATATTTATAATATATATAATATATAATATAATAATTAAATATATATATTAATCATTAAAATAAACAAATTAAAAATAATATATAAATATCGAAAAAATTAAACAAATATATAGATAGGGCGTGAATAATAGTTAATTTTACCGGTAGATATTTTACTTATTACTAGTATTTTTAAAATCTACACATTATTAATGACACTTAATTAGTTTTTTAAAATGTTAATTTGAAAAAGTATATTTAAAATTTGCTTATATCCAACCACATATAGTAGCTCTAAACTCTTAAAATTGGAAAGTTAACCTGCAATATAGTTTACGACATTTTTAAAATAATAAATAATTTTAACATAGAATGTTGATGTTTGGATAGATCATAATAAGGAGTTTTGATATTTCTATAAAATAACAAGTAGGTTTTTCCATAATTGAACATAGAGAATTTGATTTTTCAAAGTTTATGGAAAACTATAAATCCTATATGTCAATTCAATTGAAGTGCAATACACTTTTATATATCAATCTATTCAAGCACAACACATGAGTTTGATGTTAAATATGTAAGTTTTAATTTTTTCAACAACTTTAAATTTTCATTAATACACTTTCTGTTATGAAGCCAAATCACAAAATTAAAAGAAAATATAGATCAATGATTTGAAAATAAACCTCTTCGAGGGGGAAACCTTCTTTTACATCACATAAATGAACAATTATTGGATTATACAAATTACAAGACCTCCTTGGCATATATGGGAGTCTAAGGGGCCATAATATAATCAAAGTCTACATAACAATAAAATGTAAGGGCACAACAATAATAATAGCGGGCTTCTATGGGGCACAACAATAACAATAAAGGAGCTAAACTAACAATGACAATAAGGGGGGTACACTCCTATTATAGGGACCTAACATGACTCTCTCATTCAAAAAATGTGATGTCCTCAACACTTGAGTTGTTTTGGTTGCTTCTATATAAAATTCTCATCCTCCCATCTGGAACCTTTAGTGGTTAAATTCTTCCACTTAATGAGATACTCTGAAATTGATCGATTCCATAGTTGTCAGGTTCTTGTTTCCTTGACTTCTTCAGGCTCCAATATGATTTTCCCTTCCTCATCAAGTTCTGGCAATATTGTTTGAACTGTGAACTTGTCACGAACAACCTTCCTTAAGCACGAAACATGGAAAATTGGGTGTCCTCATGGAGATGCAGGTGTTGGTGTTCAAATATGAATGATAGAATTCACCATTTTCCACATTAATTCTAAACTTAGGGCTCATCTAATTGTTTCAATGCTACCATGCACAGTCTATGCATAACACAGTTTCCCTACCTAGCATTGAGCATTTGATTAATGATATAGCAATGTGTAATAGCAAGCAATAATAGTAACAAAAATTAGGGGTACAAAAAACAAAGATTCACATCAACATAAACTTAATGAACCATTACAATGATAAGGAAATAATCCTGATTGAATAAACCTACACTCACCACTGATCCAACAACATCTAATCAGGAGAGTGGGCCCAACTCTCTAATCAGGGTTGTGGCGAAGATCCCTCTAAATGTGGAAATTTTGAAGAATGATGCAGATACAATAACAAAATATGCGAGCACTAAGAAGTTCTCTTGGTGTAGAGAAAAAATGGAGATAATTGCCTCGGATTGTTGACTATGTACTTCTATGGCCCCATGTATGCAAATAAAAAAATAAATGAGATAATGTTGGGTATGTGTTATATTATTTTCTTTACTAACCACATACATGATTTATATGCACCGTGCAAATAGGGGGGTCATAAGGGAGGTGGTTTTCCATGTTTGTTTTTTTGTAGTTGTCGAAATGTGGTTTTCACTTTTAGATGTTTTTCGGTGCATGGTGTTATTTCCCATGGTTTTGTATATCCAATAAAAGTAACTGTGGTTGTATTCTAGCTCAAGTTTAGTGGATTGAGGGTTTCATGAATACTATGACATGTACATATTGTAGTGTAACATTGTAAAGATAATATATTAAAACAAAACTTGTTGTTTTACCCAACTTTCGGTATCCAAGATAAAATATATGTGACATTGTGTGTGTTTTCCATTAAATATCTTATGTTTTATTGACAATCCATTTGTATGAATTATTTGTGCATCGCTAAAACCTGCATATTTCCCACTAAGTTCTCCTTATAAGTACCCATTAAAAAAGGCATTTTCACATTCATGTGTTTTACACTCTATTTCTTTTGATGTACTAGTGAACTCATCATTCTAATAACCCCTTGTCCTTCAACTAGTGCTAATGTCTCTTCGCAATCAATATCATACATATTTATGAAATCTTTAGCAATTGATCTTTCCTTATGCCTTTTAGCACTCTTATCATTCTTGTACTTAGGATTGTAGACCCATTTAGTACCAATTTAGTTATTTTCATGTGGAATATATGTAAGGTTTCAATTATAGTTCCTATTAATATAATCTATTGATTCATACATTGCTTGCACCAAAACCTCTTTAATACATGCATATTCAAAATATTATGGTTCAAAATCATCATTCGAAAGTGAAGCAACAATTATTGTCTCAGATCTTAGTTTTTCTTCATGTTCCTAACTCATACTCATTTTCTAAATGCCATTTAATCCTCTTAACTTTATTGCTAATTTGAACTTGAAGCTAGACTTGCACTTGGAATGAAGAACTAGATGGAGCGATACTTGGTAGATTTGTAGCACATGGAAGAAAAATATTAGTAAGTTTCTCATAATAAATATCATCAACAATACTCTCATTAAAAATACATTTTGACATCTCAACATGGCCTTTTGGATGACCATATACTCCCTCTTCATAAAAAACCACATCTCTTGACACAACAAAATAATCTGTGAGAGGACTATACAATAGGTAAGATTTATTACGAAAAAATTATGATTCAATTGTGGATCTAACTTTTTTTTCTCTTTTTATCAACTATATGGACATAGGATAAACAAGCAGAAACTCTAAAATGATCAGAAATAAGATACTTTTGATACTAGAATTTGTAAGAAATCGTCATATAAATTTCACTTTCACTCATAGGATTTTGATTAAGAATGTATATTTTTATAGCATCTGCATTATTAATATTATTATTATAATAATAATATTATTATTATTATTATTATTATTATTATGATGTTAGATTTTAAGCTTCTATGGTAGTTTTTTACAGTGGCATGATTCGAATTATCCATAGTATTGTGTTCATTCTGTCGACGTTTCAAACCCCAAAGGGGGTCCATCATCAGGACAAAATTTGATATAATATGAATGGTAGTTCTTTGAGAGAAGAGTCTTTTGACCTGAGTATAAATAAACCTAGACCCTTAAATTTTTATAAAGAAGCCGGCCCTTAT